>APFE030900578.1:0-72123 GCA_000404065.3 Pinus taeda | reverse complement strand
TCCTGTGTAGGCAATTGATGCCTCAAAATTGCATCCATGGTCTCATCTGCCTCTGTGTATTTGTAGAAATTCGGAGGCGTTTCAAACAGATGGCTAATCTCATTCATAATAAAAAACAGATTCTCTATTTTGTCATAGAGACTTTGCCCAGATGCTGGCCCTGTTCCCTCTGAGCTGCTTGATCCTTGGCTGATTTGATTAGTGGAAAATGTGTTCACCCTCTTTGCATAAACTTCATGTGATAGAATTTTTCCTACACTGTTGAGTAAGCTGGGGAGACCTCTGCCCTGTAATGCAGCAAATTTGTCCATGAACCTGTTTACCTCTGTTTGCATATCTTGGCTCCTTCTGTCCAATGTTTGTACCAAGCTTTTCAGTGTGAGGACCCTCTTAATTAGCTGGATAGTCTCCGTCCTGCTGGAGATCCCAATTGCTGCCAGCTGAGGGCCTGTCCGGTTATTGAGCACATTGATCATTCTGCTGGCTACCTCAGGCATACTGCCTAGAGATGCCCTTGCTCTATGCACTTCCCTTTGTGCTTTGCCTATGAGCTCCATTTGCTCATGAATAGTTTCAATGTATTGCCATTGGTCCGTTATTGATTGGCCAATGTGGGTCTACAAAACTTTTCTGATCTCAGCCACCACTTTGTCAAGGGTGAGCTCTTTCTCCAGTTCTTTTATCCTTTCCTTGAGAGTTTTTATTTCTCTCGCTTTCTCAGCCATGTTCTGCTTTGATTTATCATACTTCTCATTCAGATTGGCCAAATTCTCCTTGGCTTCATTCAGTTCTATCATCTGGGTTTCGAGGGCCTGGACCTCATTCAACAATTTCTACATGTCGAGGCTCGGAGCCTGCTCTATAGATGGTGCTGGTGCTGCTGTAGATGTTGATGGTGCTGCTGTTGCTGCTTCTGTGGGAGGAGGAGTGGTCTTTGGAGGCTCCTCGAGGTTTATAACCTCTGGAGGGGGCTGAGAAGTCTGGCCTCCCTCTTTCTGCTGCAGGGCTGCCTACAGTGCAGCCTCTGTGTCTTCCAGCCTCCCTTCTGTCTGCACTAGTTTCTTGTGTAGTGCTACCAACAATGTAGCTATCTCTTGTTCTTGCTTCTGCTAGGCAACCTCATTTGTTTGGGGGTGAATGGTTGTTGGGATCTTTACCTTCTTTCTCAGGGCTGCAAGGTCTGCATATCTTATTTTTAGCAGCGTCTGTATGGCCTTTGGATCCTTAGGGTCATGCCCCAGCTCTATAATTATATCTTCCAAAGACTTGATCTTGTTGTCTTTGGCCAGGGAGGATGCTTTCTCCAACTCCAGTTGGGCAGCTGTATTGTTTAGGCTGTTTTCCAGCCTTTTTGCCAACATTTCTTTGTCTGCCAATGTTGCATAGACCATTTCACCCGTTTGCTTATGGAATTCTATTTGGTCCATAGGGTGAATGTATTTTGCAAGAACCTCCAGGTTGGTTCTTATGTAGTCTGTAGCTGACTGTGGCTGCACCGTGGTGGGCATGAAGTGACTCATGGTCATTTTTCCTTCTGAGATGTCATAGGCTGACATAAGCCTCTGCTGATTTGTAGGGGCCATCTTTAGCAACTGATTATAGATTTGGAGCCTGAGTGGCTCATTTCTCCTCTTGATATCAGTAAACTGTTGTTTGATGCTTACCTCTGCTTTCCTTTGATGACTTGAGGAGCTGACCTCTCCTCCAAGATTTCTCTCTTGTTCCTGCTAAAAGGAACTAGCAGATACCTCCATGCTTGGTGGGCACATTATCACCGATTGCCCCATAGGCATTTCTTCCTCAGAGAGGGGATTTAATCTCTGCCTTTTCTCCTCTTGGTTTGTGGACGTGGTGAGGGGAGTCTCATGCTCTCTGTCCCTCTTCTTTCCTCTTTCCACCTTTTGTGGAGTTTGGAGCACCGAGGTCTCCACAGTCTTCTCTTGCCCAGAAAGCATGTTCTCTTGAGCCTATTGCTCAGTTGGTGCTAGGGCTTCAGCCATTTGTTCTTGCTGCATAGGCTGCCCCTCTTCTTGAGGCTCTTCTTGCTGTTCTTGTTGCTGTTCGACCTCCTTTTCTACCTGTTGCTCTGTTTGTTGCTCTGTTGTAGGAGGTGGTTGTTCCTGCTCCACTTGCTTTCCCTTACCTTTATTTGTTTCCTGTTGGGCGATTTCGGCTACCTGCTGCTGGGTTGTGGAAGATGAGGTCGCTACTCCAATTTGCCTCTGACAGGAGGAAGAAACCTGCCCACAATGTTCCAAGTCAGCCTCTTTCTCAAGATTACTTGTTTCTCTTCTTAGCATTTCTTCTTTACCAATTGGCTCTTCTAAGGTGCCTTCTTTCCAGCTTAGGGCATTGGCATACTTATCAATGTGAGGCAGTTTCACATGAACATAGCCACCCAATTTGTATTTTATTCTCCTAAGGGAAATAAAGTGATTAGGGTCATAAGGCACCCACTTGAAACTGGTTTGAAGTCTGAGGGTTTCTAGAATCCTATCAGCTTCCTTCCATCCTTCCTCCTTCTTATTGTACAAAAAGGGGCCCAGCTGATTCCTCACCTTTAGTTGCACTTTCTTGCTTTTACTTTGGAAATGGAAAAAGTATGCATTTCCAAACTGCCTGAAGTACTCTAGGGAAAAGAGTCTCATAGGGACATATCTCGGCAGTGTATAGGGATTCAGCTCACAGCCATATACTCTAATCACTGTATGGTGTTGGTAGAAGTAGCAATCACAATTGCTGTATGCCTTTGAGAGCTGACGAATTCTCTGCATTTCATCTGTCAATCTGGGAGGAGGGACACCCAACAACAAGGTCATAGCTGGATGAATGAAAAGATCGATGAATTCACAGTAGCTATAAGGTGAATAAGGCAGAAGATGGCAGACTGAAGACCAATACACAACCAACCTTGGGCTTCCCTGGGCATCTAGCTTTTTTAGAGGGACAGGGAAGGCATTAGTCTAATAGAACAAGAATAAATGATATATGTACCTGGTGTATTTAAACACCTTTTCCCTCTCCAGATTCATTAACTGCTCATGAATCGTATTAGCAATAAAAGTGGCAAAATCATAATGTACAGCAAGAGGCATCCCTGGGGAAAAAATGGACAGCATTTCCATGATGGTTTCATCCACATCCTCATATGTTTCATAACCCAGGATATAACTGATCAAATCTACCATCATTTTTCGCAGCTCATTAAGATATGGATATGCTATGGGGAGGGCAGTGGTCATAGATTGATATTGAGGCTGAATAAACAATTGATTAACCCTGGCAATCTGATCACTGGACAACTTGTCCCCTTTAGTTATCAAATCATGGATGGAAAGAGGAGTTAGGGGTTTTGTGGTGTGAAAGTGGAGCATTTCATTGATGGCCTCAAGGGTGATATGGAATAGTACTGAGCTTGAGGGGCTGAGGACGGTTCTCTGATAGGGGTCATAGCTCGACATGCATTGCTTTATCAAGTCTGGGAGGACATTGACTTGAGGGAGGTTGTAAATGGGTATCTCGGAATCCCAAATTCCTAAGGTGTTAGCCCCACTGAGATGTTGGGCCTTTAATTCATTCATCAAGTGAATATTGAACTTGGTTGTCATGGGCATGGAGTCTAACATCTGGTAATATTTATCACCTAGGGCTTTCCACTCTAGCTCTCTGTGTGGGCCATTCAGAGGTTGAACATTCAGGACTATTGGTGTCTCCATGGCTAAGCAGTGGTTATGACTTGGTTTTGAACTGGTTTTAGCGGGCAGGAGACCACAGAGGGCTAATTTTGCAGAAGTCAAGCCAATTGTAAGGGTGAATGAGGCAACTATGGTGACAATCGTGCAGAACGCACAACAAGAGTTAATTGAGGGATTGTAGGAGCTGGCAAGTCTGTTTTCTTTGTGAATTATGCCTTTTTAGGTTTACAGTCCACGAATGCGCGGACAGAGTGGGAATTTTGGGAAGGGTGACTGTATATGAGTTCAGCAGGTGAAATTCAACCCTGCACCTGTGAGGAATACTTGTTTTTCTGGGGATTTGCTGGTGAAAACAGGTTGTTTTACTCTTGTACATTTAGTTCTGGAGAAATATGGATATAACTTAGCTCTGAAGGGATGCTCTGGGTAAATACCTGGTGAATTGTCGGCAATGGTGACAAATACAGGTGGGTTGTAGGCGGCAGCATTCTTCAGGTCGATTTCTGTAGGTTGGCGGCAGATGGACGTAATTTTCATGCAGAGCAGAGCAATAGTTCTTTCAGCGAAAATGAGAAAAAACACGAAAATCGGCTAAAATATGGACTTTTTGGTCATTGGCGAGCTTTTTGGATGATGTCAGCATGACGTCATCAGGTGGGGTCAGGGTCGGGTGACGTGGCAGTCTGTGAGTGGTCCACGGGGATTGCACAGGTGGCAGACACATAGGAGCTCTGGTGGTCAGGGGTGCTGACAGGGCGCCAAGTGGAAGTGACGTAGGCGGGCGTGGCACTGGTGTGGGCAAGCGGTCTTGCAGAGTGGTAAGTGGGTTTTCTCAGACTGCCTTCCATACGGTCGCGGTATTGTCAGAGGGTTCTCCGAGAGAATATAAGGGTGATGCGTGGCAGAGGCCTGACGTCACCCTCTGACAATTTCTCCGAAGGTAACTTTCGGTCGCAGATGCCCGTCCGATATCATGTGGGCCGTCAGATGGGATGGCCCAGATCCGACGGTCGACAGATCGATAAGATGCGCGGGTAGTATGGGTTGTGGGGAAGGATAAAATATTATTTTCTTTGAAATTCGCGCCTGGCGGAACTTTGGAAAAAGTGGGTTTTTCGGGTTTTTTCAGCGTTACGGTTAAATGGGTTTTTTCAAAGGTTTATTTGCAAAGTGGGTTTAAGTTTATTAATCTGAGCAAATCTTGGATTAATCCCAGGATTAATTCTTTGGCGCTCTTTGGGTTGCGCTTAAATTTTTCAGCGTTGGAAAACCTTCAAAGTCGCACATAGAGCTATAATTCTTCGGGGAAGGGGATACATAGATTTTTTGGGTTTTTGCCAAGTTTTACATACTAATAGGGGGAATTGGGGGTATAAGGAGTTACATAATGATAGGTTAGTAGTTAATATGGATGAAAAAAGGGGGTGGATGAGGGAGGTAGAATACTAAGTTCTTTATAAGAAATTAACTTAGTTTTGGGGAAGTAGATCAAAATGAAAAATTTTTTGCAAAAGAAATGTGGCTATTAAAGAAACTAGAACCAACAAAAGAGTTTGATTTTCTTTGTGTACATGGGTGGCATAGGGATGTAAGTTATGAATGTGATAGGGGGTGACTTGGAAGTTAGACATGCTCCATTAGGCTTCTGCAAGACTGTTGCAAATAGGCCATTTGTACTGGCACCATGTTTTTACCTTTGCTTTAGGTCAGTGCAAGGCCATGAACCAAACTTTCTGCAACTCCCTCTACCTACCCACTCTATTGCCTAGCATTTTTTGTTACTCCAAGGAGGGTGCACTTAGATTTGCAAACCCTTTTGTGCCTTTTCTTTTCCTTTGGCTTTCTTTTGATTTTCTATCTAAAGCTACCCTTATTGCTTTCCAAGGCCCCAGATTAAGCAGTTGGGAACCTTCTTTCACTACCTATCTACTTTACCTGCCAAGATTGAGCTGTTTGGACAGATTCTTTCTCTAATCTACAACAAAAATTGAAACATGGCATGACCCAGCTTAGGCTGTTGGATCACCCATCCAGAAGTAGGGCAGCATCAACCAAAACAAGTATACTTCTTCCACAAGAATATGAGATCTTTGTATGACCAAAGTAGATCATATTGGCACTTCCCTTGCCAATCATGAAAAATGAAACCTATTGGTATAGGTATCTAACAAGATAAGGATTATCTGAATTCGATATCTACCCTCTTCCACCTTGTTATTTCACTTGGAAAACCTGGTGTTTCCTTCCTACATGCTTTCTTGTGTAAAGATGCTTGTTCCTGTCTCTCTCTTTCACACATCTACATCTCCTCGAATGGTTTTCCTAAGCACTGTTGGAGCTGTTTAAGTGGGTTATGATCTTTCCTATTTCTAATTGGCTTGCCTTCTACCTTTTGAGTGACTCATATCATTCCTTCCTTTGTGTGAATCGCTCCCTATTACTGTAACTACTTATGATTTTGGCTATGACAAGGTAGCAAGGTGAAAGATAAAGAGCGGTTGACATTCATGGATCCAAGTGAGGTTCGCTAGCCAGATTTCGAGTAGAACCCTCGACCGACAGTTTCAAAACTCAAATTTCAATAGCAGCTTCAAGAGGCTGAATAGGAAGCATATTTAGAGAGAGAATGTCTTTTAAATTCTAAAATTGTCTCAGGGATTCCTACATGGATTCCAGACAAAGGACATACCATAGGAAGATAGAGCTAGTATCTGCAAATTATAGACCTTTACTACCAAATCAAGATGTTTTTAAGAAATTTACTACATAACATAAATAATTACTAAGAGGAATAAATATAAAAATAACTAGCAACAACCTTAAACACATAAAGGCAAATGTTTATCTGGGAAAACCCCAAATCTGGGGAAAAACCCAGCCTAATAAGATTTCATTAGCATTGGCCAAAACCCTAGCCAATCTGACCAAGTGAGCCTTCACTGCTCACCTCCAGGTCTTGCATTACATTGAAGTCCTTATAGCTTTTTAAAAGCTCCATTACATATAATACCATGGGCAAAATACTATGGGTGCACAATACCTTGTGCCCCAAAACCATCACTGTTTAACCTGGTCAATTTTGACTCTATCGTGAGTCAAGTTTACCTAACAATTCCTCCCTTAAACTTGACTTGGGGTTCCTTGATTAACTCCAGCCAAACCTACTAAGTGAGATAATCGTGCTCACTCTAGCTCTTACCCCCCTCAAAGTTTTTACCAGGGATATTGTTAACCCAACATCCCCCCTATCACCTAGGTCTAACCCAGACTTTACCAGTGATCACTGAGGGGTACACATGCCTTACCAGGTCTTACAGTGGTATGCCCATTTACATGCAATAATTTTACTTCATTAATTTTTTTTTTGTTTATTGCTGCTGTGATTCTGACCCATCCTCTCTCAATATGATTTTCTCAAAAAATTCTATCAAATCGCTCCAATTGCGAGCCCGACAAGAACCTTGTAGCTTCCAGCACCGATGGCCTCATGTAGCAGAAAATGAACCATTTTTTAAGCCACACGAACAATTTTCTTCTGTAGACCTACATGTAGCCCACGCCTACTCCATCTTTCAACACAGCATAGAACACACAAGAAATATCCTTTATCGATTCCCTACGAAAAAAGCTCCGAACAAAATCAACCTTGAATTTTAATATTATCAAAGGTATCTCTCAACCTTCTTTAAATAGCCACATGAATCCCGAACAATTTGTCAGCATGTTCCAAACCGGTAAATATCGTAAATGCACTGCGATCCCTGGCAGTTACGGCAATATCTTCTGCACATTCTCCTTGAGGTTCTTCCACGTACGATTGTTCCACCCAGATCTGTAAAAGGGTTGCATTGATCTCATCGGGCACTATAAACCCCTGGCATCAAAGAATTCCTTTGAAGCCAATATCTGGCTCTGATACTAGTTGTTAAGAAATTTACTGCATAACATAAATAATTAATGAGAGGAATAAATATAAAAATAACCAGCAACAACCATAAACACATAAACACAAATGTTTATCCAGGAAACCCCAAATCTGGGGAAAAACCCAACCTAATAAGATCTCATTAGCATTGGCCAAAACCCTAGCCAATCCGACCAAGTGAGCCTTCACCACTCACCTCCAGATCTTGCATTACAATGAAGCCCTTCTAGCTTTTTATAAGCTCCATTAGATATAATACGAAGGGAAGAATATTATGGGTGAACAATAGCATGTGCCCCAAAACCATCACTGTTTAACCTGGTCAACTTTGACTCTATCCTAAGTCAAGTTTACCAAACAGATGTTGCTCGTTAAGGTGCTTTTGGATCAAATGATGCCAAGGACAGAATAATGCTCATGCTCGATGACATGCAACTCCAGATAAAAGATATGGTGAGTATAATGCAGCACATTGAAACACAACCTCGCCCATCAAATGGACCAGGGAATACCAGTAATCATGCTAACAACCCCTTTGAGGTGGATGCCTCTGCTTCTTCATAGATTTAACATTAAGATGCAGGAGCATCTAGACTTAGCCAGCAATGTGATTGTGTGTTCACGTGTTGTGGCTAACAAGGATTGTAGAGAAAAATTGCTAATTAATTCTCTTATTAATTATTAACTGTATAGTAGTTAGTTTGTTGTAGAGTTGAGACTTTTGTGATCCATAACATGTTTGTGAGAATAATTTCAGCAAAATCACATAAAAAATCATTTGTCGACGCGTATCGAACCAACATGCGTGGTTCACCGTTAGGACAAGTTGAAGATCAAATTTGAGCGATAAGTTAAATAAGGAATGTAGGTCCTTCCAACAGCTATATTTGATTGGGAAATGGATACAAAAGACTTCTAACGACTAGATTTGACCAAGGCCCAGGGGGAGGTGTCAAGGTTGTTAAAAAGTCTTTTAAATAAATATATATTCTTAATAATATTATCAATTTCAATTAATATTCTTATTCTTATAATTAGTATCAATATTAGGGAATAATTCTATTAAAAATAATATACAAATGTTAAAATTCTTAATCTTAGGGTAAATCCCATATTTAAATTGACCATTGTTTTTGATAGTTGTTAATATTATCATGATTAAACTTCACAAAAAAATTTATTACTATATTAATGATAGTCTAGGGTAACAATAATAGTATATTATTATATTAACTTCAAATTAATATTACTAATATACAGCCTAGGAAATAATCCAATATTACTAAATTTATAATTGATAATTCTAATAAAAGGCTAACCTTATTATACTAAAACGATTCTTACTAATTTTTATTATTATATATTTGTTAATGATAATAGGGATATTGTTATACTTTTATTATTAGGGTTATTCATCTCTAAAATCAAAGTGACTAATGTTAAAAAAAGATATAAATAAGATAATATTAATGATATAATGGTCTAGGGTGTAAAATTCATTTATTACTAATTAAAAAAATATTTCATTAAAGAGTAAATAAATACAATTAAAACTTGAACAAGGGAATATATAAGATAACAAAGGACAAAGGAAAGCTTAAGAAACCAAAAGGCCAAGGAGAGGAAAAAACGATGAACGGGATGAAGAGGCTAGGAAGAAAGGGCTGGGATCCAACAACTACTAATCTTCCAACCATCATCCCTATTGAGATTATTAGGCCTTTTCTCAATTTCAAGGGCTTCCCTAAATTTTTGATCGTGAACCTGCATAGTTTTTGCAATAACACAAGCCTGTTCGATACAAACAAGATGTTTAGTCTTCTCAGCATGCTCTGTAAGGGTAGAGGACTTGGCCTTCCCATAAATTTCTGGATGAAATAGGAATAAATGGCAAGCTGATCCTCCCTACAAGGAGATTAGGCCAAAAAGATAAGATCATTAAGTTAGGATAGGATTTGGTTGCTAAAAATAGTAAACTCCAATTGTGGAAGGCGGTTGTTAGTTAGTGATTTTTTTTCTAGTTGTAATCTCGAGTGAGGAGGGACAAAGTGATAGAGTAGGCAGTGTGAAAAAACTAGCCATCGAGGGCCAGATGGGAGAAGACCCACTTTCATGAATAAAACTCTGTTTTTTTTTATTGAGTATCGAAAGATTTCTGTTGGTTTTGAATCTGAAATATCTGGGCTCTGTGGGAAAATCATAAGTCTATGTTGCAATAGCTTTAACATATACAAAATACATGTCCTTCTCCCTTATTGATTACCTCAGATGTGATTTTTAACATTTCCATTCATCATGAGACGACCGTGTAGAGGACATTTGATCACTGCTATGTATAATTATTGAATTGAAGAAATGGGTTTGATGAATTGATGCAACTTAGAATCTCAATCTCATAGTAAGCTAATTGAGCTAAAGATATGGGTAATGATGAATGACATTATTTCCAATGTGGTAATGGAGTCTCTCAAGAAACTAATAGAATAGAGAACTGGATCTTAGAAAATCGCTCAAACTCCCAAGTCAGCCTCAGTACTTTCCATAAGGTGATTGAACTGCAGTTGCCTTTCCAGATGAATTCAATCAAATACCAAATTAGGAGTGGCTATGGGAACAAAGACTAATTCACTTAAGGAAGTGGTCGAGATGATTTGATCCAATCCCTAAATGGGTTTCACCTTATCGCAGAAGCTGACTAAAACGACGAAACAAGAGGTGATGTTTTTTTTAGAAGTCAAGCAGGTTATTCCTCTCTACAACTATGAGTTTGTTGAGCATTAATCTGACGCTAGCCTTCACGATTTATTGCCAATTTTGTAGATCATGCCTCGGTAATTCGATAAAGGAGGAAACCTAGAAAAACAAAAATCTAGAAGCAAATGATCTTAAATCATAGTCCTAATTTCGATGCTATGTTTTTTGTCCTCCTAGCACTATGTTTTTGTCAGCTGGCACTGTGCTTCCCCTCTTGGTGCTTCATTTTTCCAAAAATTACAGTGTTTTGTGTATAACATTGGGATTTTTTCAGGGACTTGCTAATCAATTTTTCTTAGACCAAAGTGTCCTCAAATCAACTCAATTGTTATGGATTACCCTCTTTACGATCCACTTATAGTTTCACTTTGTTTTGGGTTTGTCTGAGTTTCGTTTTAGGTGTTTATGCATAAAGTAGAGTAGGCTGTAGTGGTCCTTTAAGGTTGTTCGACACCACATTAACTTTTTGTTTTCTAGTTTTTATAGATACTAATACTATACAGGTTTCCAACCTTGGCATTAGTCTAGACATTTTCTGTTTTGAATAGAAACACTTTGTCACATTTCCTATAAATCTTGATTTTAAACTTCTCATGGAAAAAAATCTTTTGCACTGCACTAGTCTAGTTTCCCTAGTGGCAGACCATGGGCTTGCAGTAACTCTTTTCATATGTAATTTTAAAAATTACAATAGAACAAATTAGCTTACAAAAAAAAATAAAAACCAACAGAAATCAAGTCCCCACACCCACCCAAGCCCCTAAATTCAATTTTGAAGGTGCCTCCAAAAACAATCTTTGTCCAGCGGGGTAAGGAGTATTCAGAGGTTATGAAAACAATGTTATAGCAATAACATATAAATTCATAAAACAGTCCAATATAGTAATGTGCATCATTGAAGTGCTAAAACATGGATTTAAGAAATTCATTTATGAAGGCAACTCAAAAGTAGTAAATGATCAGCTCAATGGCAAATCTCATAATCCATAATGGGAGATGCCCAATCAATAAACTTGGATTAGGAAAGCTACAAAAGTTTTAGAATGTTGTAGGTTTGAATGTGTTATAAGGATAGCAAATCAAGTGGTAGATTGGCTCATGAGTTCTAAACAAATAAATCAAAACAATGGAATTTCATTAGACTTGTTATATCTTAATACCCTCCTCTCTAGAGACTTTCCCGAAAAGTTAAAGTCATATAGCTTCCTGAGATTATCATGTTCCAATGAATACATATTTCAGCACACAACACCTCTTGGGGTCAACACCACTGCTTCAATCAAAAAGTTAACATGTTTACCTTCCAACATATCAAGGAATCAAGCTTCCAAGAGTTCATATATGTCTTGTTCATGACTTCTATTGTGAACAAGATTGTAACATTGTCATCAATTTATAGGTATTGTAACCTATCACCATTTCTACTAAACAGTATCGATGTCATACATAGTGCTGGACCATAAATAGTGGTGAGCTTGAGGTGACATACATAGAAAAGTACTACGTAGATATAACTGTGAGGGAACCAAGAAATATCACTGCTCAAGATTCTATTTTTTATTTATTTATTTTTACTTTTATGATAGCTTCAAAGCTTGCAAACTTCTAGAAGGACCACTTCTTCTTGAGAGATTACTTCAACAAAATTCCTATTCTACTACTTGATGTTGGGTATAAAAGATTTCATGGAGACTAATTCTCCTCAAACTGAGATAGGATTGTCTTTGCAAAAATCAAATGCTTCCACTGCTTGTGACCAAAAATTTATTGAGGTCTATTTCTAGGATCACAATGAACCTACTGTAAATCAACATCTCCATAGGTTGAATCACTTGATATAAGCAGTCTCAATTGTGTGTGTATAATATATTTAATATATTATATTAATATATAATATGGAGAGAGAGAGAGAGAGAGAGAGAGAGAGATATGTGTGTGTGTGTGTATGTGTGCATGTGTGTTGATCAAGTCACTGTAGGAAGTGCAAGATTCATACTATCAAAACATATTCTTATCACTACATTAGTCTCCATATATCTTACTACCCTCATTTAGGAAAGCCGCTGACATTAGAATTTGTGTGGTTAAAACATATTATTGTCCAGAAGTTAAGACATTGTTATGAGTTTTGCTGAGTGTTACTGTCCATATGGCATATATATCGCTAATACCTTATTCATTGTGTCATGGCTAATATAGGAAGACTAATAATTTCCATTAACAGAGTCTAGAGTGTAGGTCTGGAGGATACATACAAGACTTATATAGGCATACCTTTGAGAAATACGAACCTTAAAGAAGCGCATCTGTGTCTGAACAGACTTCTTGAGAAGGTGCATATAGAGGCAATATGTAGTCATAGTGAGTTACTGCCACATCATAATAGATCCATTTTGATGAGCCATAGATCATAGAATAATGAATATGCTGAAGATATCGTGGACAAAGGTATAACGAGGCATTGCTAATACAATGATGCCAAATATAACGTTGCCTGTAGCTTTCTTTTGAGGAAATAAAATGTTGCCTAAAGTGAACCCATAATTTCCAAGGTTAAGTGTGAATGTCAATTCCTCTCTCAGGACCATTACTGTAATTCAACAATGCCTTTGTAATTTTGACGCAGGGTTAATCCTTCTTTACCCACAGTTTGCATGGATTATGCACATATCCCATCTGTCCCAGGAATTTTAACCCTGTATTGAGTTAAATCTTCATCTACTGAGGTTTAAGGCCCCTTTAATAAAACTCTATGTGGAATGTTTTATTAAAACCAAGCATAGTATAACCCTTCCTTCAATATTAATGTATTAGGACTTTATCAACCCTCAACCCTTCACATATGACTTTATTTAAGCCTTTCATTAAATCCTTCCTATCAGGACTTCAAAACTCCTCATAACCTTCATTAATGTTAATATCGAGACTTATTCACCCTTTGAAACCTTCATTATCCCTTTAATTGTACATATATAATCTTTCCCCTCTTTAACATTGGTGACATAGCACTTATCACATGAAATCCATATATCCTTTGATAATGTTGGACTTACATATAATTTAATACATAAAACCTCCCATCAACGCTATTTTTCTTTATAAACCATTTACAAAGGAAATACCCAAAAACATACCTTTCCGCTCTTATACGGCCTCTGCACAGATATATATACATGCTCCTTTATTTCAATCACTAATCGCTCCTCTACAGGTTTCATTAAAAAAGGCCTCTATCGCATCTAATATGCAATTAACGCAATATCAAATTTCAAAACATATACAACTTCGTCTATAATGATATAAGCTTCATCGTTATTATTAGCTTCTGCTGTGCCACTCTGATCTACAAAGCCCCAAAGCCAGATCACCGATGCTTCCGATCGCTGATCAGTACTTTATCACTATCAATGTATCGACCCTGTCGCACATCACTATTTCTATTGTCGTTGTCCCTCGACCTTGTAATCTCCGATTTGTGATTAGATTGCGACCATTGATCTAGTCCCGATCCAATGGTCCACGTTCAATCAATAGTTGCTCATTGCTCTTGTCTAAGGCCCAATTCCAATCTATCCATAAGGATTTTGTTGATGTGATTTAATCCTGACTATTGATCTTCCAGATCCAACGGTTACTGTGCGTTGATAATTCACTTCTTTGCTCTTCCTTTTTACTTAGATTTTACTATGTTTTTCAGTGTTTGTTGTGGTTCTTGGGTTTCTTCAAAGCTCTTCCACTGCCCAATTCACTTCCACTTGACCTTAATTCTATGAATTCTTACTTTCGATCATTCCATAGCATCACTTGGGTTCTCATTTGGGTTCTACGCCATTTACGATCCTCTGTCTCTTCTCCTCCTCTGCGTATTTTCCTCGACTCTGCCTCTTTGTGTTCACTACACTTTGCCTGCATAAAATTATATATCCAATTCTCTGATACACTCAATCTATCATTCAACACTCAATCACCCATTTATACAGGGTTTGAATTAATCTCTGTATAGATAAATACAAAGAATTAATTACAGAATGAGATCTCTATCTCTCTAGCCTGATGTTCTAATGTCAGTGGCCTCTGTTTACATTCTGCCTATATGCTTATCACCACACCTTAGCTATCTATCTAGCCTCTAACTTTATAACCTTTGACTAACTTTTGATCATGCCTTTTAGGCTTTCATTTATACAAAGGGATTCTAAAACCAATTTCTGGTTTATATCCATAAAATCCTCAACAAAATTCCTAAATCTCTTCCTCATTCCTAAAACTCCTCTCTAATCCATAAATTCATGAACTGACTTCTAATCTGCATTTTACAATTAATTCTCAAACCACTCATCACTCAACTATCCTAAATCTCTCATGTTCTCCTACATTCGAGAACATTTAAAATTATGCCTCACAATATTCAATTAAATCCTATTCTCATTAAAATCACTCAAAACCCTTAATAATTACATTAATTCAACACTTACACAAGACCCCATATGTCTACTAAAATACAATGATTTTCCTTGAGCTGAATGCTCCTGCATCAGACTCCCAAAGTAGAAAATTTTCATGATCTCCTGATCATGTGTCTTCATATGTTGTTATAAATCCTCGAGTGCCCCAAAATTTATTTTGTAGCTATCCAAATGCCTTTCACCTTTTGTTTTTGTTGTATGTCATCCATTTTTTGATTCATTTTCTTCTCTTCAATCAGTTTCAAATTTTGATTGATCATTCTTCCTACAACAGTTAATCTCCTCCATATGGACTGCTTCATCATTAGCTACCACATTTCTTTAATCTGTGACTCTAGCACATCCTTGGTCTGGTCCATATTGTGCCAATTACTTATATTTCTTTCTTTCTAGTTCAAGTTGTTACTGTTGTCCACTAACTCTTCAAATTGTCGTTCTTCTCCTTGAAGTTGTCGAATGCTATCACTTCCTCCTACTTGTTCTTCGCTTATTCTGATTGCCTCCCTCTCATCCTTACCCTCTGTCAAAATTATCTCTATCTACATTAGATGCTGACTTTCTAGCATTCTCTCCAGCAATTTAACATCTTTGTTCCATGGATTAAATCCTTCCATAGAATCTTCTTCTTCTATTTTTATTTTGTTGCTCATTTGTGACAAAATTCCTCCAACATCTGCAACTAAACCTACACTCATAAAACACTTGTTAAAATAAAAATCATAAGGCTTTTGTGCCTTATCTCCCTTTGGCAACAAATCAGTATGATGCTCCATTTTCTCCTTCTCTATTATCACATTAGTATGCTGATTCAACATTTTTAAAGAATTCTCCAAAGAATTCTCTAAAGTATTTCCAAGACTATCAGTTAGTCTCTCTTCCACACCATCTACTCTAATGATGACCTTTTTCTCTTGTCCACTGTAATGAATTCCTTTCTCTGCAATCACACTGCCATACTCTGAATTTCCCAGCAAATAGTCCAGCAATTCAAGTTTTCTATGACACTACATAACTACTTCATCATTAATTATTATTCCCGCATTGAAACTTAAATTATCAGTTTGAAAATCACAAGGTTCAATAGTCTCAACTGTTGCTTCACATATCAGCTCTTCAGTCTAAATCTCATCTCCTTCTTTCACAAGAAATTGTTCCTGTGTTGTCACAGTTTCAAATATCAATGCATTATCAAAATATTTTTTGTGCAATACTTCATTAATTTTCTCATTTAAGAGACATTCTCCATCATTCTTTACTTCATTTTTTATCTTCCGAAAGATACTCGTCCATACTTTTGACAGCTTCAAAATATTGTTCATCCTCTGCAAAACCTGTAATCACATCAAAATTATTAGATTCAACAATACAAGGTTTTACATTTTCTTTATGTTGGTCTGTATTTCTCCAATAATTTAGAAAATTATCAATAATTCCTTCTTCTTCACCCCAAACTTCACCTTGCTCTAGTTCATGAATGGATACTTCCATTTCCAACTCAGCTTCTTTGAGTTTTTCCATTAGCCACCTTACTTGCCTCTGCTGTAGCCTTCTCTGCAACTTATGCCACTTCATTGGATTCTTCTTTAAAACCCAACCTTGTCTCTGGCTTTCCTCTAGTACCATCATCAATACATTGAGCTGTTCTTTCATCTCTGCAATCACTTTCTCAAGCTCCTCTTGACTCATCCTCTTGCCATTTTCCCTTGCATTCTCTTTCTTCACCTTTCTTTTGTTATGGTTTTCTTCAAAACCTCTACTATGACTATCAGTAGCCATCTTGTTCTCTAACTTTGTGAGCTCCTCACTCACTTACTATGAGCTGCACTAAAGCCTCTACAACAATAAGTCCTCCCTACAGCCACTTACCTCACCAAGCTTTCCTTTGAACTTGGTCTTTTGGTAAGCCCTTGGTTCTCTATCTCTGGAACCTCCTTTGAGCACTTTTCTTTGCTCCCTCTAGGATTCAACTCATCTGCACCTTCTAAGAACACAACTATTCTATTGTATTTCAATCACCATGGAATACCTAGTTGTGACCACTTCTTTTTTCACTTAGAAAGTCTTACCAGATTCCTTCATTACGTTGGCAATTCTACCCACATCCTTTGTGAAATCTCTTTTGTCAGATGCAACAATACCTCTGTAGTAACAAGTCTCCTTCTTGCTACATATGCCTCACTAAGCTTCTCTCCTCTGAGCTCAGTCTTTCAACATTTCTCTCATTCTTTCCTTTGGAACCAATTGAGCACTCCTCGCTCTAGGTCGCTGCAATCTTCTCACCTCCTTATGATATTACCTGTGCATAAATATAATTCAAGCCAAAGATCATTCCCAAGCTTTCAAAAGCTTGCGTCTCAGTTTTCTTTTGAGAATAATTTTATCCTCTTTGTCCAACCTTGAATTGGATTCTTCAGGTTCACATTTGAGTGAATCTCCACTTTCTTCAAGGAACAACATCACGGTGTTTTCCTTATGCTGCTACCTGTGCAACAATATAAAAACCACATATTCTCCAATCTTCAAATCAAATTAAACAAAACATGTCATATCACCTTCAAGATCCCTGCATGATCTTGTTCTACCATTTCCTGTACTTTGAATGGATTGTCATCTGTTTTTTTTCTTTTCATATGGAAGTTCTGCTACACTTTATCTCTGTGTGCCTACTATTTATCAAATTAAAATCTAATCTCCCTTGCCTACATACACATCTTAAAACACAACTCTATTCTAAGTCCTTTTCTATAGAATTCCCTTATTCTGTTTTGCTATTAATTGCTTCAATCACAATTATGCTTTGATACCAAATGATGCAGGTTACCCTTGCTTTACCCACAGTTTGCATGGATTATGCACGTATCCTGTCTGTCCCAGGAATTTTAACCCTGGATCGAGTTAAATCTTCATTTACTAAGGTTTAAGGCCCCTTTAATAAAACTTTGTGTCGAATGTTTTATTAAAACCCAACATAGTCTAACCCTTCCTTCAATATGCATGTATTGGGACTTTATCAACCCTCAACCCTTCACATATGACTTTATTTAAGCCTTTCATTAAATCCTTCCTATCAAAACTTTAAAACTCCTTATAACCTTCATTAATGTTAATATCAGGACTTATTCACCCTTCTAAACCTTCATTATCCCCTTAACTGCACATATACAACCTTCCCCCTCTTTAACATCGGTTACATAGCGCTTATCGCATGAAACCCTTATATCCTTTGATAATGTTGGACTTACATATAATTTAATACATCAAACCTTCCATCAACACTACTTTTCTTTATAAACCATTTACAAAGGAAATACCCACAAACATACCTTTCCACTCTTATAAGGCCTCTAGACAGATATCAATGCATGCTTCTTTATCGTAATCGCTAATCGCTCCTCCATAGGTTTCATGAACAAAGGCCTCTATCACATTCGATATGCGATTAATGCAATATCGAATTTCAAAACATATACAACTATGCCTATAAAAATATTGGGTCCTCCATTATCATTCTCTTTTATTATGCCACTTTGATCTCCGAAGCCCTGAAGCCTGATCGCCAATACTTCCGATCCCCGATCGGTGCTTTATTGCTATTGGCGTATCAGCCCCGTCGCATATCGCTATTTCTATTGTCACTATCCCTTTACCTTGTGATATTCGATTTTCGATTAGATCTCGTTGATCTGGTCCCAATCCAATAGTCCAAAATTAATCGACAGTCACTCATCACTCTTGTCTAAGGACCGATTCCAATCTATCCATAAGGATTTTTCTGATGCGATTTAATCCTTACCGTTGATCTTCCAGATCGAACGGTTATTGTGCACTGATACTTCACTTCTCCGCTCTTCCTTTTTACTTAGATTTTACGTTGTTTTTCAGTGTTTGTTGTGGTTCTCGGGTTTCTTGAAAGGTTTCAGCCTTTCACTCTTCCACTGCTCAATTCCCTTCCACTTGAACTTAATTCTGTGAATTCTTACTCCCGACCATTCCGTAGCATCACTTGGCTTCTTAATTGGGTTCTACACCATTTACTATCCTCTGTCTCTCCTCCTCCTCTGTATATTTGCATCAACTCTGCCTCTTTGCGTTCAGTGCACTTCGCCTGCATAACTATAACTATAACTATATATATATATATATATATATATATATATATATAATATATATAATATATATATATATATATATATATATATATAGATATATATATATAATATATATATATATGCAATTCTCTGTTACACTCAGTCTATCATTCAACACTCAATCACACATTTGTATAGGGTTTGAATTAATCTCTATATATATAAATACAAATGATTAATTACATAATGAGATCTCTGTCTTTCTAGCATGATGTTATAATATTACTGGCCTCTGTTTACATTATGCCCGTAGGCTTATAACCACACTCTAGCTATCTATCTAGCCTCTAACTTTCTAACCTTTGACTAACTTTTGATCATGCCTTTTAGGCTTTAATTTATACAAAGGGATTCTAAAATCAATATCTGGTTTAGATCCATAAACTCCTCAACAAAATTCCTAAATCTCTTCCTCATTCCTAAAACTCCTCTCTAATCCATAAATTCATGAACTGACTCCTAATCTATGTTTTACAATTAATTCTCAAAGCACTCATCACTCAACTATCCTAAATCTCTCATGTTTTCCTACATTCGAGAGCATTTACAATTATGCCTCACAATATTCAATTAAATCGTATTCTCATTAAAAACCCTTAATAATTACATTAATTCAACATTTAGGAAACCAACTTCCTTAAAACACAAGACCCCCTATGTCTACTAACATATAATTATTTTCCTTGAGCTGAATGCTCCTACATCAAATGTTCACCCTCAACCAAATTATTATATACTTTACCCTCAAAACCACCCATTAGGGGAGCTATCCATTCACTTGTGTGGAAACAAAAGCAATTTGACTTCAGGCTTTGCTAGATTGTCTCTAGATTTTCAGATTCATATAATAAGTGGTAAGCATCATACCAAAGGAATGATCACAAATACATGATAACCTTGAGTATGTCTAGAATAAATGTGGCCCTTGCAGTCATATACCAACAAAACAGTTTATTGCACCAACATAAATACGCCATTAGAAGGTTCTATTACATCTAACGTGTCATTATGTAGGGCTGCTAATTTTTTGTTACAAATCTAGGCTTATTTTCAGAAACATATGTCTTTAGTTTACTTGTGATTTATCTTTAGTATCAACTAACTTATATAGTTATTTGTAGATGCAATTTCAAAGGAGCTTGGAACATATTATCAAATGGACAAAAGAAATTGGATGAAATTTAAAAATAGGTATAATTTGTGTATTTGGTTATTCATTGTGATATGCAGAAAATGTATCAGTGGTAACTTGTGCTCAATAAAGTTTATATGACTTGAAACTAGTTATGTGTAGAACACTAAACGAATATAGAGATGGGGTTGAGTAATCCTTAAGGTTTGTCGAGGAGCATTTAAGGAATAAGATTTCCACAAAATGTCCATGTAATAAATGTGGCATAGTGAAAATACAAACATTCGATAAAGTGTGAGAACACTTGATTTGTGATGGTATAATAGAAGAATATAACGTTTGGTATTTGCATTGAGAGAGCATTCCTAGTCAAGTATCTTGAAAAAAATTTGAATTGATATAGTTTCAACCTTATATGTTTTACAGTAAAGATATCACTTATTTTTATATATGCAAACTCGATTTTTTTTTCTTTGTCTTCTTTAGATTCCATCTATTATTGACAAGGACAGGAAACCTTTTGAAAATGAGCCGCATGAAGTTCTCGCACATATTTCATCTCAACTGGTAAGCCATTTCATATTAGTCAAGGGCCCTATTTGACTAGGTTGACCAAGTGCTATTGATTTTAATTTTCATAAAAACCATAAAATTATTAACATAAATTTTAATTTTGTTATTAATAGGGCTATGAACATGTTGTGGAACATGATTATGATAATCAGGTTGATGATCATGAAACATTGTTTAAGAATGATAGTGAACCTCTAAATGATGATGATGATGCAACCATTTTTGGTGATCAAATGCTTGAAATGGTGAATGATGTCAATCGATGTCTTAATCAAAACATCAATGATAGTTGTCATAATGAGGGGTTGGCATCAACAAATGTATTAAATGTACTTAATGAATATAAGAAGCTTATTGAACATGCCAAGAGGCCTTTGCTCCCAAGTTGTGTTGACTTCATAAAACTATCAGCCATTGTATAATTCTACAATCTGAAAGTGAAGAGTGGATGGTTTGATACAAGTTTTGACCAAATGTTAAAATTGCAAAAAGATGTGCTTCCTAAAGTTAACACACTTTCAGATTTTTCATATGCTACATAAAAGTTGATAAAATCATTGGGGTTAAACTATGATACGATACATGCATGTCCAAATGATTTCATTTTATATCGAGGAAGTTATGAAAGTAAATATCAATGCACAACATGTGGAAAATCTTGAAGGAAGGTGGATGATCAATCTAAAAAGGTGCAGAAAGGTGTTCTAGCCAAGGTGTTAAGATATTTTCCCATAGCACCAAGGCTAAAAGCAATGTATAGGTATAATCTTGAACACTATAATTTTATTCAAGTTTTCCCCTTCTTGTATTATCTTTACCATTTGTCACAATGTTATTATATGCTAATATATTATATAAATGATTTTTTTTTCATTATAGCTCTATAGACATGTCACAAAAAATGAGGTGGCATCATGAGAATGCAAGAAGTGATGGTAAAATGTGCCACCCTATTGATAGCCCAACATGGAAAACTATTGATGACAAATGACCTAGTTTTTCTAGCGAACCTAGCAATGTACGACTTGCAATAGCAATAGATGGATTTAATCATTTTAGAGACTTGTGTAACGCATATAGCGTTTGTCCTGTAGTGTTAGTTACATACAACCTTCCACCATGGTTATGCATAAAAATGAATTTTTATATGCTAACATTGTTAATACCTGGTCATAAGCAACCAGACAATGACATTGATGTGTATTTGGAACCCTTGGTAGATGAACTAAAGGAATTATGGGACCAAGGGGTATGGACATATCATGTTTATAGTAAGACATGCTTTAACATGAAGATAATTCTTATGTGGGTCATCCATGATTTTCCTGCTTATGGGAATATGGTCGATTGCACAACAAAAGGCTATAATGCAAGTCCCATATGTGGGAGGAACATAGAATTAGAGTACCTCAGTTGTAGTAAGAAATGTGTGTACATGGGACATAGGTGATTTCTTCCTCAACATCATAAGTTTTTCTCACAAAAGGCACCATTTAATGGGAAGGAGGAGCATCGTTATGGCCCTCCAATTGTAAAAGTATTAGATATTTTGAAGGAAACAAAAGGAAAGGAAGCAATTTGGGGGAAGATTGAATCAAATAAAATGAAGAGAAAAAATAAAACATGTGAAAAGTCTGATGTTGTGGTGTGGAAGAAACAATCAATTTTATTCAATCTACCATATTGGGAGGTATGTAGACCCATCAACCATGCCTATTTATTGGACACAACTATCTTAGTTGACCTCATTGTGATTAGATGTCTTGGTCGAATTTATTATTTATCTATTTGTCCATATTAAATATTGTTATGATATTCTCGATGTGTTGGAATGTAGAAACTACTAACATGGCACAATTTAGATGTAATGCATATGGAGAAGAATGTGTCTGAAATAATTTTTGGAACTCCTATGGATATAAAAGGAAAATCCAAAGAAGGAAAAAAAAATCATGTGATGACTTGCAAAAAATGGGTTTGAGTAAATCACTATGACTAGAAGTTAAAGGACAAAAAATATTCCTTCCAGTTGCACCACATACTCTTTCAAAGAAATAGAAATAGACCCTATGTCATGTTCTTTTCATGTTAAAGGTGCCAGATGGTCACAACTCCAATCCAAAAGATCATATATCTATGGAAGTTATTAAGTTCCATGGTATGAAAGAACATGATTTCCATGTTATAATGCAACAAATCCTCCCAGTGACTTTGCGTCATGTGTTGCCAATTGTTGTCTGAAAGATGATTTGTGAACTTTGTTACTTTTATAAGAAAATCTGTGCAAAATCAGTTTCGGTAAAGAGTCTTGACAAGTTGGAAAAAGATATTTTGGAGACATTGTGCTTTCTTGAAAAGTATTTTACTCCTTCATTCTTCGATATAATGTTGCATTTGAATGTGCATTTGGTACATGGGCTTCGATATTGTGGCCCAATTGCATATAGATGGATTTATGGCTTTGAGAGGCACATGAAGCTTTACTTTTTATCAATCACAACAACAAGATGAATTTATTTGAAATATTTTGACATTACTTAATTCTCCTTTTTTCATTTTGTATGAACATGAACATATATAAGAATTATGTTAAGAACAAAAATAGGCCTAAAGGATGCATTGGTGAAAGTTATATTGTGGAGGAATCAATAAACTTTTGTGGAGGATACTTGAAAGGTATGGAAAATATTGGATCCACACATGGTTGAAATGAAGTGTGGGATGAGGAAGTTGAAGAAGCTATCCTTGATGGAAAGCCATTATCTACTCCAGTTCCTTCAGAATTCGATGACATTAGTTGGGAACAAGCCCATAGGTGAGTTCTATTTCACACAACGATGTTCATCCAGGGATAGATTAAGTAACATATTTGGCCTGTAATTATTTGTTTCTTTGTTTATGGTTTAACAAAACATAGATCCATGTATAGATTAACATATTTGACCGTTAAAAATATTTTATTCATATTTTATCAAAACACATTAACCACCATATCTATTTTCCATAATTGTTGAATTAAGATGCATAACTCATTTTTGTCATCAGCATTCAGTTTCTGGTGTCTTCAACTTAGACAGTGATATTTATGGTTCAGGTTATCGAGTAATGTATATGGTTTTTCATGGTGTTCAGTTGGTATGATTTTGTAGCTTGTTATCAACATGAGGTTGTCGTTAATTCTGCAAAGATATGGTTGTCAATGTAGGTTGATCATTTTCCGTGCAGAGTTTCGGTGTGGACAAAGGTTTGTCATCATGTGGGGTTTGAATGTCACTTCGTAACAATTGGTTGTAAATGGGTTTTTATATGATGTAAAAACTAAACCTAGCCTAAAAAGCTATGGTGAAAAACATGTATCATTAATCCTAAAGTATAAACGTAGAACCTAATGCAAACATTCAAAAAAATGCATTACAAACCTAAGTTCTAAAACTTTACCATGTAAAACAAAAACATTAAACCTATCCTATACACCCTATCGAACCATATTACTAAACTATGTATTAAAACCATATTCAAAAAATAATGTAATACATTACAAAAACCTATGTTATAAACCCCAGACCTATGTAATACATTATAATACATTGCAAAAATTTTATATCAGTCCCTAACCGCCATCTGCTAATCATGTCAAAGTCGCATGCATGTGACCAGATGTTGATTCGTCATCGGGAGATAGCAATTACAGTGAGCAACGAAGGTTACAGTAAACCACGGGGAATCAACCGCAGTGACCATGTGATCAACTACAAGGATTAGCCATCAGGGTTAGTGCCAGGAGTCATGACTGTTAGCGGAACTGCCAAACAATAGCTGTTACATTAAAATTGTATATAGTTGTCTACCTTTTGTTCGTGTTGGAACCGCTGGAGATAACAGCTAGGTGGCACAGTGGTCCTGTTCACCTGGAATAATGAAGTCATTTCTGCATCGTTTTCTAACCTCTGACAATCGGCGCTTATCCAAAGTCCAATTTGGGGTTTTTGGTTGAGTCTATGTCTATTTTTAATTCGAAGATCTTGTAACAAACCAACTAGGTATTCCCTAGTGGTTAAACTGAAACCCAAAAACCCTAATTTTAACTGATTCATTCCTAAACTTTGCATGAGGAATTTTGAATGTACTTACAGGGTTTTAAAAGGATTTTTTGCTCATTGAAGAGAATTAGAGTGGTTTTGAATTTTAGAGTGCAGATTCTAGAGGATATAGTCGATTTTGTTTTTCAGTGTAACAGGGGCATCAAGAGTCAGAATTGGGAATAATGATAGGAATTGGAAAGTTGGTTCAGAGAGATTTCTTATGATAGTGCCCAAAAGTGCCTACATGAACCTTCAATTTGGTAAAATTTCTATGTAATAGACCTCCTCAGTTTCAATCCTTAGAAAGTGGTCACCCATCTTGAAAGCAGACCCAGAGACGTAGTCCATCAGTGATGAACTCTGTAATCAATCTTGTTTTCTGGTATCACTGTGTTTTTTTTTTCACTTGTGTTTTGCATCTTGCCTGTGTTTTATCAACTGTCGTAAAGTGTTTGTAGAATTTTCCATTGAATGTTAACCAAGTCAAAGTCACAATGCAGAGAAGGAATCCTCAAATAGATTGATCCAAATATTGGAAAGAGAAGAATTGTTCAGAAGTCGACCATGATAGGATCTAATGTAGGTAAAATGCTACAAACTAAGATGAAAAATAAACAGTTTCAAAAAGCATTCTTGACTATGAAGTAGAAGTTGGGAGAACTCTACAAAGATAAGAAGGTGAGAGATGCAACGTCTTCTTCAAAAACATCGAAGAAGGACAAAGGTAAAGGCAAGGTAGATAAACTACATTCACCTCCATCATCTCCATCATCATCATCTTCTTCTTCTTTTTCCAGTGCAGAATCTGAAACAAAAAAGAAACCTAAGAAAACATCTCTTTTAAAACTTGATGTAAAATTTGAATTACCTATTTATGATGGTGAATTGAATCTTGAAAAGCTAGATAACTAGATTAAGCAGTGAGAAGTGTATTATCATATTCAGAACATTTTTTATGATAAAATGAAAATTCAGTTAGCTAGACTTAGAATGGGGGGAACTGTTTTAATTTGGTGGGAAAGTAAAACTCAAATAGATGTAAAGCGGAAAGGAAAAGTCATCTCTTCGTGGTCTAAGTTTTTAAAAGCTCTTAGGAAACAATTATGTCCTTTAGGATACATGTAGCAAGCTTTCATTGATTGGCAGCACTTGAGGCAAGGTAAAGGGTAGAGTGTTCCCAAGTTTACTTTGGAGTTTAGAAAGAAAGAATTAGATCTTAGTATTTCATTGGATACACGTGAAAATTTATTAAAATACATCGGCATTTTACATTCATATTTGGAGCATACATTATTGATGTTTAATCCTGATGATTTTGATGAAGTGTGTGTTCAAGCCATACATATTGAATCAGGTGGCAAACCATTCAATTTTTCACCACAATCATCCAAAATGTTGGAAATAAAATATTCCAATAACAGTAAAGGGAAGAAAAATTTGAAGAGAAATAAATTAGCGATAGCTCAGAAGGAAAGACCTACTTGTTCTCATTTCCAAAGAATCTGTCATAATGAATCTAAGTGTTGGAAACTTCATCCAGAACTCAATCCCAAAAAATTCCTTAAGGAGAAGGATGAAAAGAAGGAAATTGCAGTAGTCCAGCAAGATCTAGGTTCAGATTCAAGTGATGAAAGGAGGATCACTGCCATATTTACGACAAGTAAAACTTCTGACACTGGTTCAAGTTCAAATACTATTGCATCTTCATCAAACATAAATCCTTCAAATCAGGATAAAAGAGTTGAATTATTTAACATAAGGATAACTTCTAAGAACACAAAGATAGATACAATGTTTGATAGTGGATCATAGGAAAATTTAATATCTGAATATTTAGTTAAGAATTTGGGTTTCGAAACATGGAATCATCCAAGACCTTCCCCATTAGGATGGCTAAATAAATCAACTAAGTTAAAAGTCAAAAAATAGTGTGGATTAATATTTACCATTAGAACTAATTACATTGATGAAGTGGAATTAGAAGTGGTTCAAGTAGACATATGTGGAGTTGTCTTAGGAATTTCTTATATTTATGATCGTGACGCAGTATTTTACAGGAGAGAGCATAAATATCACCTTAAGAAAGATGGGGTTGAATTTATTGTCAAGGCACATAAAAGTAAAAACCATTTGAATTTAATTGTTGCTAATTAGATGAAGTTATTAATAAGTTCAAATAAGAGATTTGTAATCATCTGTGTAAAGGAACAACATAAGAATCAACATGATGTTTGTCCAAGTTATGAGTCTTAGCTTAAATATAGTTTGATGAAAGAGATAAAAAAAATTTCAGTTCTATTTAAAGAAACCAAACATCTTACTCATAAGCAGGGAATACAAAATGAATTACAATTGATGCCTAAAGATACTCTTCCTTATAATTTCAATATGAATCAATTCAATCCAAGTTTGGAAGCCTCTTTTCAAGTGGCAAGGAAGCCCTTTTGTTTTCATATGAAAGACTTCTCTAGAGCAGTGTCAAAGCATCTGAGGTAAACTTATGCATTAGGGGAAAGTGCTAATCAATGGGAACATCATTTAATGAATAAGGAAACAATGATTCAACCAAATCAACAACCATTTCAATACTTTCAAAATCAAACTAAGTTGCAACAGTTGTCACCTTACAGTTTGATGGGTTTATCACAGAAAGTTCACTTAGTAATCAGGAATCAGGAAAGTATATCAAGTTGAGTAGTTGGTTTGATGTCAAAAATGTCTTTTATTGTCTTTGTCATTTAGCAATATAGATTGTTAATACATGTCAGTGGTACTGAACAATATCCTGTAGATTATATTTTCAAAAATGATTGTGAATCACTAACTCATGGTATTTCGTGGAAAGAAGTGAATTGCCATGTTCATAACAAGTTGTTTGACCATCTTCACAAGTTGCATATACTGCAGATGGATGGAATAGGTCACTGATTCAAAATGTGCCATGGTCAGCATCACCAGGGTCATCACTTTTAGGTGGTTGGTCGAATGTATTGCTACATCTTCTGGCCAAGGTGGAGAGTGAGGGAGCTCTACCCTCACTTGCTACCTATCTAGTCAAACTTTTGTGGTCGAGAATCTTTCAAGTGGAGAGGATTGATCTAGGAGGATCTCATCATATTAGTTACACAGGTTTAGTTTCATCATCAGCATTCAGTGTCTGGTGTCTTCAACTTAGACAATGATGCTTATGGTTCAGGTTGTCCAATAATGAATATGGTTTTTCATGGTGTTCAGTTGATATGGTTTTGTACTTGGTTGTAAACATGAGGTTTTCATCAATTCTGCTAGGATATGGTTGTCGACATGGGTTTATCATTCACCTTGCAGAGTTTGGGTGCAAAAAAAGGTTTGTCGCCATGTGGGGTTTGAATGTCACTTTGTGACAATTGGTTGTAAATGGGTTTTTATATGATGTGAAAACTAAAACTAGCCCTAAAAAGCTATGGTGAAAACAATGTATCATTAATCCTAATGTCTAAACCTAGAACCTAATGCAAAAATGAAAAAAATGTGTTACAAACTTAAGGTCTAAACCTTTACTATGCAAAACAAAAACATTAAACCTATCCTATACACCCTATCGGACCATATTACAACACTATTTATTAAAACCATATTAAATAAACAATGTAATACATTACAAAACCTGTGTTATAAACCCTATGTTATAAACCCTCGACCTATGTAATACATTATAATACATTGCAAAACTTTTATATCAGTCCCTAACTACCATCTGCTAACCACGTCGGAGCCATATGCTAGAGACCGGATGTTGATTAGTTGCCGGGAGATAGCAGTTACAGTGAGCAGCAGAGGTTACAGTTAACCGCGGGAAATTAATCGCAGTTGCCATGTGATCAGCTGCAAGGATTAGTTGTTGGGGTTAGTGCTGGGATTTAGGACCATTAGCATAATTTCCACACAATAGTTGTCACACGAAAACTGTAGACAGTTGTCCACCAGTTGTTCGGGCTGGAACCGTTGGAGATAAAGGCTAGGTGGCATGGTGGTCTTGTTCACATGGAACAATTAAGCCATTTCCACACTGTTTTCTAACCATCAAGAATCCACGCTTATCCAAAGTCCAATTTGGGGTTTTTGGTTGAGTTTATGTCTATTTTTAATTCGAAGACCTTGTAACAAACCAACTAGGTGTTCTCTAGTGGTTAGACCGAAACCCAAAAAGCCTAATTTCAACTGATTCATTCCTAAACTCTACATGAGGAAGTTCGAATGTACTTGCAAGGTTTTAAAAGGATGTTTTTCTCATTGAATAGAATTATTGTGGTTTTGATTCTTAGACTACAGATTCTAGAGGATATTGTCGATTTTATTTTCAGTGTAACAGGGGCATCAGGAGTCAAAATTGGGAACCGTGATAGGCGTTGGAAAGCTGGTTCAGAGAGATTTCTTATGACAGTGACTAGAAGTGTCTGTGTGCACATTCAGTTTGGTCATATTTCTATGTAATCAACCTTATTTTCAATCCTAATAAAGTGATCGCCCATCTTGAAAGCAGACCCGGAGACATAGTTCATCAGGAATGAACTGCGTAATCAATATTGCTATTTGGTATCATTGTGTTTTTGTTGTTTTCACTTATGTTTTGCATCTTACTTATGTTTTATCAACTATCTTAAAGTATTTATTCTCAAGCAGTTCTCTCAATAGTGGCATGTGTATGGAAGCTCAAACAATGATGAGGTCAAGTTCCAAACATGCAAACCATGTACTTCAAAACACAAGATTTTATGGAGTGGTAGAAGAAATAATGACATTGGACTATTTTTGTATGGAGTACACATTGCTCAAATGTAATTGGATTGATGTATACAATAAGAGAGGGATCAAAAATTATGATTTGGGTTTTACAATGGTGAATATGAAGAAATGCTTAAGTCAAAATCATTGGCATGATGATCCATTTATTCTAGTATCACAAGCTAAAAAAGTGTTCTATGTACAAGATCCAGTTGAGACTGACTGGTATGTAGTGTTAAAATTTCCTCCAAAAGGATTGAGAAATGATACATCATATGAACCCGAGTATGCATATTTGTCATGGGTTGTAGACTTTCAAGAAACAAAATGTGTAAGTAAAGAACATATTGACGATGTTGATGTCAACATCAACATGAATGTGGATTATGTCCATTCAGATTGTGAAGGAATATGGTTGAATATTAAGAAATAAAAGCTATCGATTTTTCTATTTTGTTTCGAGAACTCCAAAATTGATATTTGTTTATGAAGAGAGATTCCTTTGTTTCTTATCTATAAAATGTTTTAGACCCATTTAGTGGATCTATTTTTAGTCCCTGCCTATGACATAGACTATTGTTTTCAACTTGCACCATTAATCTTCTCAAATTGAACACATAAAAAATTGATATGTGCGAAGTTTCTTTAACTTTTATATTTTTATATTTTTTAATATTGAAATGAAAATTTCTATATTATTATTGGACCAAAGCCCTAAAATTTACTCATTTAAAAGAACCCAAAAAATACAAATTTCTTGGGCACATGCCATTCGTTTAACCTTCTTTTGTGACTATTGGTTGCAAAACAAACTAGTAGTTGTGGGCTGCAAAACAAAGTATTGGAGATAAAGGAGTGGAATTACTAGGAGGGAAAAAAAGGATCATAAATAATTTGAGCATATTACTATTAGACGACGATGCAACAATTGCACTGGATGGAAAATTGGAGGATTCCTTAGCTTAAGCACAATTAAGCTAATCTTTCTACATTTTCCTCCATGCAGGTCGGCAAAAACAAGGATGAACATTTACAAAAATGTAAGTGTCATTCTCATTTCTCAGTTTCTCTACCAACAGTGTTGTAGGATAATATATGCCTTCAATATTAATATTTATTGTTTTATTTTCTAAAAGATTCTATCTTTGACAGACTGCATAATCTAATAATTCTATGTTTTCCTGCTAGTCCTTCAGATAATACTGATTGGTATTTCAGCTCCATTCCTAGTGTTTACAGGCGGTTTAAAATATTACATTGCCATTATGATATATTGGGGATTTACATTTGCAATCCCGATCTTCTTGTGCTTCTTTATCTATTGTCCATCCATGTAGTGATTGTTTTGCTCCAAATGATAAATTTCTTCTTCTAACAGTTAAAAAAAATAAAAATATCACTCTAAACTTGCCAGTCAAGTATAATTGTTTATTACCTTGGAAACTATGTAGGTGCTTGCTAAGAATGGTGGATTTATTTCGAAAGGTATCTTGGGAAGTGGTGAGAGCTGGATAGTGGAATTGGGTCTTCAAACTATTGGGTTCCCTATCATAGTGGAGAATATGAGTCAGCCCCAAGAATTTCTTGTAGAGTTAAGTTAATTTCTTAGATTAACAAGGTTTTTATATTGAATTCAATAACTCATTTTTGTTATTTTGATACATGGTTTAACATTGTCATGTTATTTTCTATTGGTTTTCACCAATATAATAGATGCTCTATGAGGAGTGAGGGTCTTCGTTGACATAATTGAAATCATTCGAGGCTTAGGGCTTATGATCTTCAAGGGGTCATGGAAGCTCATAGTGACAAGATCTGGGCTTGCTTTGTTGTTGAGGTAATGCCATGATTGCAAACAAGATAATTAACTTTCAGACCTTTGATTCCATGTAAAGCTTCCTCTTTTATTTGTATTTGTCACTTTCATATCATATAATTCCCCATGCTTTCAAAAATCCTAGATAGGGAAAACCAAGAGAAACCCTAGCTCCACCAAAGATACTCCAACAATCAATCTTTTTGAATATCTTTTTGAAATATCTTTGGTGGAGTTAAGGTTTCCATTGGTTTTCTCTATCTATGGTTTTGGAGAACTTAGGGTATTGTATGATGAGTTGTGATTGTGTTCATGGATTTAATTTCTTACATGCACATATAAAGTTCTCAACTCTCCAAAATTATGTTATTTCAGATTTGACATCCAACTTACCACTGCCATAAATTGTGTTATTTCAAAGATTTAACTTCCAGATTTTCATAAATACAGTGTCCTCAAAAAGATAGTTCAATACTTCCATATTCATATTTAGATCATATTCCAAGAATATATACATCTTTTTTATGGATCAACGATTGTCTCATGAACAACAATCACATCAGAAGCGACAATTGAACTTGGTTGGGGAGGATATTAATTTATCTTCTCAAGTTCATGAGTTCTTTCTATTGTCAAATCGAATCAGAACTAGATAAAAACTGGTTGACCAAAAAATACATAAATTAGTCAAATTTAGGAAAAAAACATATATATTAATGTGCATCCATATGAATCAAAACCATTATACAAAAAAAATCCATTCAACTTGATTTTTCCTAGAAACAGATTTTGAGGCTTCCCAACATGAAATTCCTAAATAATATGTTGTCTTGAAGCCAAGCATGCACCATATCATAGTTAAAATCTAAAGTCTTTGGCACCCTTAATCCTGCCATTAGTCTGAGAATCCTATACCATACTAAGAGCATATTTGTTCTAAGAAATTTCAGCATGCATTTACGACCACATTTTTTTCTTAAGGGTGAAAGTGGTTCTGTGCCACATAACTCTATTTGAAGGACAAATATCCATATCATAAAATAGAGGCAAGCTTGAAATGCTTGTCCTATAGCTAGAATTATTGTTATGACATCGTTCACAACTTTTAAGTACATTGTTGGACATCAAAAGGATGTAAAAGTGATTTACTGGGTCAGAATGTTCAATGATGGGTATTATTGTGAGATTATTTTCCCAACATGCTCCTACTAAATTGAAAATGGGTTTTTTTTGTCTATTGTTTGGGCCAAATATTATAAAAACAACATTAGTGCATTAATTATGCTAAAAGGTCACCAAAAAATACAAAAATTATTCAAATTTCGGAAAAAACATATATATTAGTGTGCATCCATATGAATCACAACCAATATACAAAAAAAATTCCATTTAACTTGCGCTTTCCTGGAAACAAATCGAGAGGTTTCTGAACATCAAATTCCTAAAGAATATGTTGTCTTGAAGCCAAGCGTGGACCATATCATAGTTAAAATCTAAATTCTTTGGCACCCTTAAACCTGGCACTAGTATGAGAATTCTATACCATACTAAGAGCATATTTGTGCTCAGAGAGTTCGACATGCATTTATGACCACATTTTTTCTTAAGGAGTGGTTTTCTGTCACATAACTCTATTTGATGGACAAATATCCTTATCATAAAATAGAGGCAAGCTTGAAATGCTTGTTTTATAGCTAGAAGTATTGTTATGACATTGTTCACAACTTTTAAGTACTTCATTGAAGGACCTCAAAAGGATGTAAAAGTGATTTAGTGCGTCAGAATGTTCAATGATGGGTATTATTGTGAGATTATCTACCTAGCATGCTCCTACTAAATTGAAAATGGTTTTTTTTTGTTTATTGTTTGGGCCAAATATTATAACAACAACACTAGTTCAATAACTATGTTGAAAGGTCACTTTCTTGTTAATTTGACCATGGATATCTCTTTTAAAAAGTAATATTTCTTAACTCTATTTATGTTAGTGGTTTGATCAGAACATTTCTACTGTGTCTTCACTGAATTTCTTGAAATTTTCACATTTATGCTTTTTGACAAAAAATGGCTAACATTTTACCCTTGCTAAGTAAGGATTCTTTAAATAACCTTCTAGCTTGGTTACTTTTTGTTCCATCTAAGCTTGGAAAAGTGTCATGAATTTACATTGAACAATGTAAGAATCTAGTCTTCTCTAGAAACAATCAAGCAAACTCTTTCATTTTGCGAAATACCTACTAGTTCTGGACATATTCTTTGAAATTTCTATGTTGAAGGTGTTGGATTAGGTAAGTGATGAAAAATGCACACCTATAGTTCTATTGTTCACCTATTAGACCAGTGCAAATTATAGGCAAACTTGGAAGAGTTGGACATGACTATTCCAACCACACTCTTATTGGCCTGCAATAAATATATTCATAACACATACCTACAATACTATTGTTCACCTATTCATCTAGTGCATATTGTAGGCAAACTGTTAAATGTTGGACTTCGTTTGTCTCAAGTTCACACATTAACACTAAAGATGCAACATATTATGTGCATCCTTAGATATGTTTGAGATTGCAAGCTAACTCCTTAAATAAATGCATGTATGAAACTTCTATATTAGCAAAATAACCATCAATATTTTTTTCTAGCATTTTGGGCTGAATTCACAATAGTATGCTAAAAAGTGTCATTTCATAGTCTGGAAATTAGGATATATAAATGTGAGATATATACTCTACATATTTGGGTTATCTCCTTTTCAAATCTGAGCCTTTTTAGGCTACATATTAATTGTTTGAACTTTGAACTTTGAAGAAATTCCTAAATGGACTTCGTAAATACTCGAATGAATGGACTTTGTAAGACAATGGTACCATAAATTGTGTTATTTCAAAGATTTGACTTCCATATTTCACAAAATACAATGTCGTCAATAAATACTTATATGTATAGATACTTATGTCTAGGATTATATATGTGTTGGAGTGGTTCCTTTATGTTTTACTATAATCCTGATGCTGACAAGCTTTAGTTGACTTTTTTTAGCAATTGTTCATAGAATATGTAAAATATTTCATTGTCAAAATGTGGCAAATACTACATTTCTCATGATTTATTTTTTTATTGTTCATGACAAGATAATCTGTTGCAGGAATGAGGTATCCTATAATCTGTTTCAATTTGTGGATATTTTGTTTCCTCCCATTTTTTTACAAGGATGTAGATTTTATTTTCATGTTGATGGTTTTTGCATGTATCTTATCTAGCCCCAAATGCTGGTAATGGAGTGGATCTTGAGAAGTAGTCATGGACATAGACTATCCGATGATAATGTTACAATACCACTTCCACCTAGTATCAGAAAAAGTTTAATGGTAAGTGACATAAAGAAGAGTTATTTAAAGATAGGGTTGAAAGGGAAACCTCATGTCTTATTTCTAAGTCATTTATTTGTGTTTCTTAGCTGTAAGTCATCTATTTTTTAGATTTAGCAGATCAATTATTTCACTAATCTAATATGCATGATTTGTATTTCTCACCTAAGGTTAGTTACTTGACATGGTTGATATAACATTCAATTCTAGGCCACTTTTATTTTAAGTCAGAGATTTTATTGATTAAAAGGATGTTCATATTTTGATTGGTTTACTTAGTGATTGATTTAAAAAAAAAAATTGTAAGTTCCACGTGGATGTTATTTTTTTAGGGTGAGCTCTTTGTACCAGTAAGGTTAGATGAGTCCTAGAACATAGGTATACAACAAGCATGTCTTTGGCCATTGTTGTGTATCTGTTATTCTTTATGTCATTGGTGGATGGTTATTAATGATGTAAAACAGAGGATGAGAAGGTCTTGCGAACTCTCTTGACAAAACAAAATAAAATGGAGTGGTGGAATTGTGTTTTAAGGATGAGCCATAAATCAATACTTGAAAGGTAGAACTTGAGAATGGAAAGCTATCTGATCTGGATCTAAAGACACAATAGACTGTGGAAAAAAATGATGGTATTGATGAGTCTTCTCGGCAAATAAACTCTAACTGTTAGACCATTGCCCAAATTTCAGTTATCTACAATGGCAATAGTGACTCTAGATTTATTTGTACAATAGTGACTTTGGCCATTGTCCTATTCACTTCCTATGAATGATTTTGGTTTTCAAACTCCAACTAATTTGTTGTTAAATTAATTAAAGCTTTGATGACAAAATTATAGTTTTTAAAGCTCTTTTCTAAATCTATTTTCTTGAGAAAATTTGTCTTTTTACTTTAGTTACTGTAGATTGCTACTATGTGACATATGTTATGATATAATTTCCTGGATAAATAGACAGAAGTGTTGTACAACATAGTCTTTTTTAAATCTAAGGAAACAATATTTCCAAATACAAAGTTTATTAATTAAGAACATCTTCTAGATTTCTTTGCTAAGTTATGATTATATTTCGGTAGGGGATTTTATGTACGCTGATATTGTGTTGTCCCTTTGGTTTCTGTCAGGTAACAATTGTTAATAAGGAATGTGTTCTTGAGCAGCAGACGCACATCTTATACTACTGTCGATAGGAAACTCCATGGTTTTCAAGCATGGAAAGAAAAATGCAGATGTCAGTGGGATATTCAAAGTCCATGTTGGATGAATTTAATACTAGTGATGATTTTGATTCCTTGTCAAATAAAGAATGTAATGAGTCAAATTCAAATAAATAGAAGCATCTCAAGAATGAAGGTGAAGCTATTGCTTTTTGTCCAAGTCAATTTCTTTTATTTGTTGGTGTGTTTCTTGTTTTGAGTGTGGACTTGTGAAATTCCAAATTCCATGTTGGGTTAGTAAAGGGGATATATATATATATATATATATATATATATTGATAGATATATGTCGTTCATGGTTTCTGGAGATCCGTGTTACATTTGCACAGAAGTTTAAATATCATTCAGATATATAAAGACCAAACAAAAACAATATTGATATTTTTCTTTCACTCAACCTATAACGTATTGCATCTATCTTCATCAATGTTCTTCTTCCATATGTTATCCACTTATGACATTTCCTTTGCAATATTTCGTGCATTTGCTAGTTATAGGTCATTTATAGATTATAAATGTCTTCGAAGTTTCAGTTCTAATTGAGTATTCAACTGAACATATTGATTCTCTTATACATAAGTATTTTTCCCTCCACCCACTTTTCATAACTTCCATAACCATTAGATAGGGACCTTCAGCTTCAATGTTGCTTTGCTTGTTTAGTAAAATACTGTCGAGACTTTAATTTATTGAAAGTTGTAGAATTTAAAATTTATGAAGTTTCAAGGTCTAATTTTTAAAAGTCTAATTCTTTAAAGGGTGCTAGCTCGAAGAGCACCTTCTTTATAGGCAAGAGGTTGGTGTTTTGATTCCATCATGCCTTGACATCCATATGGAATGGTGATGATAACTTTTTGGTGATGGCAGCTCTTTTGACAATCACTAATGAGCTCTGGTGACATTTTTTGACCCTCACCAAAATATGAAATGGTGACTATCAACGAATGACACCATATATATGCATCAATAGTGACGATCCTCAAAGTTCGGTAACCATAAATCGTTTTTGTTGATATTAAATGGTTATAGTCATTGTCCGTCATTATAGCGATTATTCGTGACGAACCTTGAATGTCACCACAACACCTATACTTCTGGCAATGCAAATTTTGGTGACAGTCAACGAATGTCACAATATATATGCACCAATAGTGATAGCCCTGAAAGATCCATCATAATAAATCGTTGTTGTTCATATGAAATGGTGATGGTCACGATCTGTCATTATAATCAATATTCGTGATAGACCTTCAATGTCACCATAACACCTATACTCTATACTTTTGGCAATGCCACCTTTGGTGACATTCAATTTTTGGTGACGAAGGCTATGGTCGATTATCATTGCTCATATGAAATGGTAATGGTTGCTATCTGTCATTATAATTCATTAGTGGTGATGAACTTTGAATGTCACTACAACACCTATAGTTTTGATAACGCCACCTTTGGTGACGTTCAATTTTTGGTGATGGAGGCTATGGTCCATCACCATTGTGTTGGAAATAATACTAAGAGGGGGGGGTGAATCAGTATTATCTAGTCAATATTTTATTTTTAAAACCCAAAACATATACGCTACTTCAGTTAGAGAAAACCATGTATATACGCAACTACAGATAAGGAAACCTACGTATACCATGCAGAATTATAATTTAATTTATTCTATAGATGTTGATCATTAATTTGTGCATCAGAACCATATAAACAACAACCAGGAACAATAAAACAGAGCAGAAGACAATCACACACAAGAACATAAGATATAAGGTGGAAACCCAATGTGGGTGAAAACCACCTACTACAATTCGTCTCTATCCTATTTTAATTAGAAACTTCTTTTCACAATGACTTTTTACTGGTGTAGTGCTTTACCAGTACGCAGGCTGCTACCTGCAGAGAGCTACAACCCTCTCTCATTCTCCAGCTTCTCTTGGAAGGGAGCTATAAGCCCCTTAGCTCTTGTACTAGCTCGGATACTAGTACACAGGCTACTACGTGTAGAAGGCTACAACCTTCTCTTTTCTTCCAGGGACCACATTTCATAAATTTTCAGACTGGATCCATGAACAATAATCAATCATCAACAATCTCCTTTTTACCACTTAAAACTGAATCAAATAGACACTTCTCTGACAGCTATATCTAGAACACTGTAACAGTATCCACACACCAATTCTGAACCCAGATTACTACAACAATAAACAGAAGCAGCTAGAACATAATTCAATAGATGTATGCTATTTCAACAACCATAAACCTACATGCATACGCTTCTTTGTTTGGACCAACCTGCATATACGATGTTTTTATTCACAGAACCAGCATGTATACGCGCCTTCGCTTTACTGAACTTGTGTACAGATGTATAAAGGACAATTCACTCATTCAAACACTAGTTCATCCAGATTACCAGATTTATAGGTCAAGCATGCATCACATATAACAGATAAAAATCATACAAAGATACTATTATTCAAGCCTTATGATTTTGACCCATCAATAGAACATATCTTTCTCCTTGCACTTAGGTTCCTTCTTCATTCAGATCCAGATCTATACCATAACGCAATCACTAGTATTCCAGATCTAGCGCTTTTTCAAATATTCAATCTTTCAGCTTCTTCTTTGCCAAATGATCTCCTTCCTCTTTTATAGTCTTAGGCCTTTCATAATACCACGGTCTAAAACCATAGCCAATCAATACCATGGACCCAATACCTGGGATCAACATTTCTGATGAGATACCATGGCCCAAAACCATAGGTTCAAATACCAGGGACTAAATATCACGGACCAAAAATAAGTTCTCCCACATGTACGCACTTTTTATTATGTGAAAGTGCATGTATACACATACGCAGCTTTTGAACGTCTAACCCGCATATATACGTGGCTTCGTCAATTTGAACCTGTGTATATATCTTTTCCTTCATTCTGAGAACCTGAACTGTGATCTATCACCAGAGTGAGTTGCCATCAAGGACAACACCTGTGCCATAATGCCAACAATCTCCCCCTTTAGATTTGATGGCAACCCCCAAGATCCTATCCTCAAAGTCATTCTCCCCCTTTGACATCAAGGGCAAAGATTTATGCTCCCCCTAATTGCATGCTGAAATCTCTGTTCTGCTGAGCTAACAATGCTCCCCTGACTGTAGGCAAGATATGCAAAAAGATGTTCTTCAAGAAGAACCATGACTTATACATCATAAATGACCTTCCTATCACCAAAAGACTCTATACATACATCCATCACCCAACCAAGTGGGGATCATCCACCCAACCAGTGGGGATACATCAGAAAGTTACATATGACAACCAAGTTCATTACATCAATCATCCTAGGCATAGTGGGGAAACCAAAATAGGTCGTTACATGACCTTGATAATAATAAAGGATATACATGACAGAAATATCTAGAGAAAGACTATGAAAGTCACCAATAACTAATATCAGTAGCATCTGTCAATCACTATTCAGATCAGCAACCATGTTCACCTTCTATTCTCCCTCTGCACTTGTTCCACTTGAAATCAACAGCTGTGAACTTAAACCAAAAGCTTCTAATATAATACTAACAATGCATTATTAGAAATTTATCTACTCCCCCTGAACCTGTGCCAGATGTTCTTTGTCAGACTCATATCAGATTCTCTTCAACCAGAGTCTGTCCCCACTGATTTATTTCAAACCACCATATATGCGACTGTATCTACATAAACTAGCGTATGTACATGGATCCTCCTCATGCAACTTGCGTACAACAAATTTTCTCTGATAGACAGATTTCAACAGCAAGATGATGCATCAACTACTTCCAGCTTCTGCCTGAGGTATTCAAATGTCTCCCTAGGCAGTGGTTTGGTGAGTATATCAGCAACTTATTCCTTAGAGGAAACATACTCCAACTTGACCTTTGTTCTAGTACTTGTTCCCGGAGAAAATGATATTTGATCGGTATGTGCTTAGTCTTTGAATGCATGACAGGACTCTTTGAGATGCTGATAGCACTTGTATTATCACAAAAAATGGAGATAGGTGGAGTACAAGTGATTTGAAGATCTTGCAATGTTTGCATCATCCAAAGAAGCTGTGTGCAGCAAGATGCAACAGCTACATATTCTGCTTCAGTTGTAGATAAAGAAATAGAACTTTGTTTCTTACTAAACCAGGATACCAATCTAGGACCCATGAAGAATGCACCACCACTAGTGCTTTTCCTGACATCCACGCTTCCTGCCCAATCTGCATCTGTATATGCATGAATTGTGAGATCTGTATCTCGACGATACCATAAGCCATAGTTTTAAGTTACTTGAAGATACTTGAAAATTCTCTTAACTGCCTGAAGATGAGTTTCCTTTGGATTTGCCTTAAACCTTCCAACTATTCCCACTTCATGCATAAGTGTGGTCGGGTACCTATTAGATAGAGTAGACTACCAGTTATGGATCTATAGGTTGGTTGATGCACTGCTGCCAATTCATCATTTGCGTTGAGGTTGCAACCTGTCACCATCGGGGTACATACAAGTTTCGAAACCTCAATCCCATACTTCTTCAAGATCTGCTTGAGATACTTGGTTTGTCATAGAAAGATGCCATCTTTGTTTTGTTGGATTTGTAAACAAAGAAAATATGTGAGCTCACCAAGCATAGACATTTCAAATTCTTTTTGCATCACTAAGGAAAAGTTTTGACTCATGTCTTCTTCATTGCTACCAAAGATGATATCATCAACATACGCAACAAGTATTAGCAACTTATCATTGTCAATTCTTATATAAAGATTGCTATCAGTTGATCCTTTTATAAAACCTTGCTCACGGAGGTATTTATTGAATCGATAATACCAAGCCCTTAGAGCCTGTTTAAGGCCATAGAGAGCCTTTTTGAGTCTACATCCAAGCTTTGGATCATTTCCAAGGATAAACCCATCTCGTTTCTCAATATACACTTCTTCATCCAAGTCTCCATTTAGAAAAGCAGATTTTACGTCCATTTGAAATACTTTGAACTTCTGAAAGCTAGAGAGAGCAAGGAACATTCTGATGGCCTCAAGTCTAGCAACAGGAGCAAAACGTTTCTCCAGTGATTCCTTCTTGTTGAAACATACCCTTTACAAACCAGTCTGGCTTTGTTTCTAATAACTTCCCCAATTTCAATCACTGTTTTTGAATATCCATTTGTCCTAGACATTCTTACCTTTGGTCTAAGAACCAACTCCCAAGTTTTATCTTTTCAAATCTACCAGTCTTCATCCATTTCCTTGACCGCATTCATCTTTGCATGCCTCTTTTACATTTTGTGGTTCAGTGGAGGAGAGTAATGCCAAATATCTTGAAGTTTCTGCAATTGTTCTTCTTGTTTGTATACCTGCCTCTTTCTGCCCCAAAATTTGAGATTCTGGATGATTCTTCTGAACGTACTTGGATGGAGTCTTTTCTTCTATCATTATCTGTTCTTTTGGTCCCTCATGGGTTTCTTATTCATCATGAATATGATTTGATGTTGATGGATAGTCTTCATCATCTCCAAAATCTTCAGATCTTACCTGCCTAGGAGAGCTTTCTTCTTCATCAACCACAACATCAATACTTTCAACAATTTTTCCAATCCTTTTATTGTAACACTTGTATGCTTTGTTGTGGGGAGAGTAACCAAGGAGAATGCCTTCATCTACTCTAGGTTCAAACTTGCCAAGATTTTCATCAGTGTTTTTGATGTAGCATTTGCTCCCAAAAATTTTGAAGTATTTTACCGAGGGAGTCTCATCATACCATAGTTCGTGAGGAGTTTGAGTGTTGTTCACTCGAACATTTGTCTTGTTGAGAATAACAACTGAAGCAAATGCAGCTTCACCCTAGAAAATTGCAGGAGTTCCAGACGCATCCATCATAGCTCGAGCCATTTGTTGAACCATTTTGTTCATCCTTTCCACTACTCCATTTTGCTGAGGAGTCCTTGCAGTAGAGAATTCCCTTCTTATTCCATGTTCTTCACAAAAACCAAAAAATTCATTTGAGGTAAACTCCCCACCTCTATCAGACTTGAGAAATATGATTTTGTGATCTGATTCGTTTTCAACCAATGCTTTGAAAGATTTGAATTTTTTGAGGGCTTCGTCTTTGTGCTTCATAACTCCTATCCAACACATCCTAGAGACGTCGTAAATGAATAATATAAAGTATTCTTCTCCTCAAGGTGACCTTTTCCTAGATGACCACATACATCAGTATGGACAAGTTCAAGTGGCCTGCTAGCTGATCCTTCCTTCTCAGGGAAGTTAGTTTTGGTTTGCTTGCCAAACTGACATGAGTTGCATATTGTATTGTCTAGAATTTTGATGTCTGGAAGTCCACAAACTGCTTGGTATTTGCATGCTTTCCTTATTTGTGAGTAGCTTAGATGCTCCAATCTTCGGTGCCATAGCCAGTGTTCATCATTCTTGCTTAGATAGCATTGATGTTGTCCTTCCTTGAATATGTATAAATTATTTAGAGTTCTTATGCCTTTCATCATTGTTTTCATGTATCAAGATCACAAACACTACAACCATTTGATCGAAATATTACCTTAGTTCCTTGATCGCACATTTGACTGACACTTAATAAATTATGCTTTAACCCATCAACATACATAACATTTCCTGCTTTGACCTTTTCTTTCAACTGAACAGATCCTTTACCTTTTATGAACGTAGGAGTGTGATTTCCAAATGAGACCTTCTTTTCCCTTTCTAAGCCACTATATGATTGAAGTTTTTCTTTATCACCTGTCATATGTTTCGAACATCCACTGTCGATATACCATTGTTTTTCCTGTCCTTCTGCATATAAGGCTATCCCACATCTTTCTGGTTGTGATTCCTTCATTCTCCATGTTTTGGCACTTGAGACTTGTTCCTTCTGAGTTGTCTGCCGAAACCTGCTCCTACATTCAGAATCTTCATGACTGAAGTTGTTACAAATAGAAAATTCTATTTCATTTTCAAGAGCAGAAAAGTTATTGAAGGTTCTTTTCATGATCCCAGCCATTCTTCTTTGTTTTTGAGCTTCTCTAGTCATGATTGTCTTATAGGCTACACATTGAGCTACTTTGTGACCAAAGTTATGACACGAGAAACATTGGCCATTGAAGAAATTCCTACGATTATCAACTCTACCAACCAAATGATTGTAGTTTCTATTGACATCCATTCTTGAGGCAAATTGAGAAGGTTTCACCTGTGGCTGGTTGTAGCTTTTGTTCATCATTAAAGTAGATTGCCTCCGATTTTCCTAGTAATCTTTGTTCATCCTTGAGGTAAATTTTCCCTGATTTACCTGGTGATATTCATTTGGCCTTTGCTCACTTCTCCTTGCTGCATCAAGATAACTTTTGGAGGTGGATGGTTTCTGCACTTGAGATGCTTCTTCATTATATCCTAGACCTGTCTTGATTAGTGGAGAGCGTTGCACTTTGATAATCTCATCTAAAGTTTCAGACCCTTTAGCAAATCTAAGATTAAGAGCTTTAGTTTTCTCAATCTCTTTTCTACGTCCCACAATTTCAAATTCTAACTTTTCATGATGTTTTTCCTTTTCAGACAGTTGGAATTGCAGAGCATCAATAATCATATTTTTTTCTTCTAAACAAATTTTGAGTTTAGAAATCTCTTCATAAAGACCTTATTCATCTATATCATCCATGAAATCATCATCTTCAAAAGCCATTAAAAGTCTATAATTGTTACCTTGTTCATCTTCATCACTATTCGAAAGTCCATCACTATCTTCATGAGTGTAATAGCTTTTCTTATTTATATTATGTTTCTTGTTCCATCTAACAGGTTCCTTACCTTTGTCAGGCTTATCTTTATGAGGACACTTTACAGCATAGTGACCGACTCTTCCACAAGCAAAACATTTGAAAGGTAACTTACCTTTGAATCTTCTAGCAACCCGTTGAAGGTTCTTGACAAAATTTGATTCTTCCTCTTCTTCTGACATATCTCCTGACTCATATTAATCCCGTTTTCCTGAAGCCTTGAATACTGCTTCTCTCCTGTCTGACGGTCCTCCTTTCCTCATTTCGTAAGCAGTTAGAATTTCGTGCAGATGTGACATGGTAAGGTTCTGTAGATTCGGTTTTTCCTCTATTGTAGAAACCTTTGATTCAAACTTAGAGGACAAAGATCTTAGAACCTTTTCAACCACAACAGCCTCTTTTATTTCTTCACCCAAGTTTTTCATGCAATTAACAATCTCATCTATACGTAGGAAATAGTTAGCCACACTTTCATCATTGTACATTCTGAGATTTTCATACTGAAATTCTGAGGGTTTGAAGTTTTGCTCGTTTTACCTATTCATCTCCTTCATAGCTCAGAACGATCTTGTCCCATATTTCTTTTGCGGTTTTATACTACATAACCTTGATGAATTCTGATTGAGATAGACATCCTAATAGAGTATTGACAGCCTTTGTATTTGCTTCATACTGCTTCCTACCAGCCAGATCTGTAGGGGTTGCTGATGGAAAAGAGTACCCTGTATTTATGATATCCCAGACTTTTGTACCAAGAGATTGAAGATAGGCTGTGATTCTTACCTTCCAACAGACGAAGTTGGTCCCATCAAAAATTGGTGGCTTGATCGATGCTTCTATTTCGTAGTTGCTCATGATGATAGATCTTCCTTCAAGCGATCAAGCTTCTTCTGAAGGACCTTCTCTAATACCAATTGTTGGAAATAATACTGAGAGGGGGGGGTGAATCAGTATTATCTAGTCAATAATTTATTTTTCAAACCCAGAACATATACGGTATTTCAGTTACAGAAAATCCTGTATATACGCAACTACAGATAAGGAAACCCACGTATACCATGCAGATTTATAATTTAATTTATTCTACAGATGTTGTTCCTTAATCTGTGCATCAAAAACATATAAATAACAACCAAGAACAGTAAAATAGAGAAGAAGACAATCACACACAAGAACAAAAGATATAAGGTGGAAAACCAATGTGGGTGAAAACCACCTACTGCAATTTGTCTCTATATTCTTCTAATTAGAAACTTCTTTTTACAATGATTCTATACTGATGCAGTCCTTTACCAGTATTCAGGCTACTACCTGCAGAGAGCTACAACCCTCTCTCATTCTCCATCTTCTCCTGGAAAGGAGCTACAACCCCCTTAGCTCTTGTACTAGCTCAGATACTAGTACGTAGGCTACTACCTGTAGAAGGCTACAACCTTCTCTTTTCTTCGAGGGACCATGTTTCATAAATTTTTAGACTGGATCCATGAACAACAATAAATCATCAACAATCTCCCTTTTACCACTTAAAACTGAATCAAATAGACACTTCTCTGACAGTTGTATCCAGAACACTGTAATAGTATCCAGAAACCAATTCTGAACCCAGATCACTGCAGCAATAAACAAAAGTAGCTAGAACATAATTCAATAGATGTATGCTATTTTAATAACCAGAAATTTGCGTGCATATGCTTCTGTGTTTGGACCAACCTACATATACGCTATTTTTATTCACAGAACCAGCATGTATACGCGCCTTCGCTTCACTGAATCTGCATACAAATCTATAAAGGATAATTCACTCATTCAAACATTAGTTCATGTAGATTACTATATTTATAGATCAAGCATGCGTCACATATAACATATCAAAATCATACAAAGATATTATTATTCAAGCCTTAAGATTTTGAACCATCAATAGAACATATCTTTCTCCTTGCGCTCAGGTTCCTTCTTCATTCAGATCTAGATCTGTACCATAACCCAATCACTAGTATTCTGGATCTAGCACTTTTTTAGATATTCAATCATTCAGCTTCTTCTTTACCAAATGATCTCCTTCCTCTTTTATAGTCTTAGTCCTTTCACAATACCATGGTCCAAAACCATAACCAATCAATACCATGGATCCAATACTTTTGATCAACACTTCTAACGAGATACTATGGCCCAAAACCATAGGTTCAAATACCAGGGACTAAATATCACGAACCAAAAATAAGTTCTCCCACATGTACACACTTTTTCTTGTATGAAAGTTCATGTATACGCATATGCACCTTTTGAACGTCTGACCCGTGTATATACGCGGCTTCATCAAGTTGAACCTGCGTATATATCTTTTCCTTCATTTTGAGAGCCTGAACTGTGATCTGTCACCAGAGTGAGTTGCCATCAAGGACAACACCTGTGCCATAATGCCACCACATTGCTCATATGAAATGGTGATGGTCACTATCCATCATTATAAATCATTATTGGTGACAGAATTCGATTGTCACTACAACACCTTACTTTTGGCAACACCACCTTTGATAACATTCAGTTTTTGGTGACGAACACTCTTTTGACTATCACCAATGAGCTTACAATGACATTTTTTGCCCCTCACCAGTCTCCTTTTTTCTTGTAGTGTCTATAGGGGTTGTCAACTAAATTTAGTAAAATATATATATATATATATATAAATGCTATGTTATGAGCTTTGGGAATGTTGTATTATTAATATATAATATATTATGCTAGTTATGAGCTTGGGAACGTTGTATTTTTTAAAATATTATCATATACAAAGTAGTCCACTGCGTTAGATCCTGGAAATATTTTGGATTGAGAAACATAACCATTGTTTTCTTTATATTTATTGAGGTGGTTGATCTGTTTGTCTTTAGCTTTAAATATATATCACATTTACTATCATTCTCCTCTTCGGCAGAGTTTGGTTCTACCATACGGATGATCTGATCACAAAACTCACAATTTATATCAATGCTAGAACCAGAAGACAGAGGTTGATCTAGAGTGTCTCCTTCGTTAACAGCTTCATAATTATCAAGAATGCAGTAAACCTGTATGATATTTTGGCCATTGGAATAGTTTTAACTTACATATTACTAGTAGTTTTAACTTGTTACAACTTAATAGTAGTTTTAAATTTTAGTATTGAGGCATTGGAATAGCTTTCTAGATTAGTTGAGGTTATTTACCAAAAAAAAATTGTATAGTCCTACTAAAACACAACATTATAATGAACATTTTGTTGGAGAGAGGCTAGACACATTCAGGGGAGGGTTGTTGACTTTCTTCCACTTTTATTAGTAGTGCCTACTTCAACAATCAATGAACATGTGCTCCTTTAGGGAGTTCATGAGAACCTAAGGATCTTGTCATTGACCCGTGAAAATGACTTCAAGATCCACCAATCACAAAATTCTCATCACTTTATCAAAGGAAATGCCCTCACCCTCTATGCTTGATCACTATAGTAAACAAGGCCACATTGAGCTCTGAGTGCTTTTAATATGGAGACTCTATGACTACCAGGCTGAGCCAAAATCTGGGTATCTAGACACCATTAGGTGCAAATCTACTCTAGTGATGATTGTTGCATGTTTGTTCTATGTATCTTTGAACATGGTTGTTGTAGTGGTTACTCCACCATAAAAAGTCTTGCAATTCTCCTGCTAGCTCTAAACCTTTTTTCAAATTTTTGCATAAGAAAAAAAATTGTTGATATTGGATGGCTAAGTATAATTTGTAGGCTTAAGTTTGGCAAGTAAGTCTTGCCACCAGTGCTATTGTTCATACCTATGCTTTGGACAATCTGATGTGAATATGGAAACTAAGATTATTAGAATGATGCATTCCACCATCAGTTCTCGTTTGTGGAACCTACCTTATCAAATAGACTTGGTAGTCCTTTAGCAACACACAAGTCGTACTCAAATATAGGATTTGTAATTGTCAATTGCAATGGAGCAGATCTCACCTTCTACAAAAGACAGTAAATGTATTCACTGCTAGGGTTCAGATGAGCTCCATATTGTTACAAGAACTCACTTGGCAGGCAAGAGTGAAATCTACCAAAAAAGTCATAAATTGGTGTCTTCCAAGAATAGTTGTAGCTTTAATGAAAGCACTGTATCTTTCATTACCACTGAGGCATGGAAGGCTTTGAACCAACATTGTTGTGGTCCTCCATATGTTCCACTCAGCTTCATCCTGGCATAGTGATAAGAGCACATGGTCAACACTACTCCTTTCCACATTGTTTTCCTAAAGGGATTATATGTATACTTCTTCAGACTGATTTTGAATATCACCCACATAAGTTTCCCTCCTTCTTAAACCAAGGAGAAAGTTACCAATCATGGAAATATCCACAAGGATGTTCAGATTTGTCAGTAGGAAAATATCAAGCTCTCTCGTTGCTCTGATTACACAAATAATCATAAAATTTTGATGACCTCAGGTAACTTATCATCTTTTGTTTCTTTTTCTAGAAATGAGAAATCAATTGAAAGGCATATGTTCATTTCATTGTTAGGAAAACCGCCCTTTCATTTTCATTTCATTGTTAGAAAAACCTCCCTTTCATTTTCCTATTATGTGACTAAATTTCACTGAAAAGTCCTCTAGGAGAAGATCATAGTGTTGTTCTATACACCCACACAAATATTATCTATACCATCAAGTGATTTTCCATAGACATCAAATTGGCATACATCAATTTTCCTTATGGCTAGTTCACCCTTGCTCGATCCATCACACCTTCGGATAATGGAAAAATCCCTAGGATACAACCATGTATCCAAAACATTATGTGTTTGATGTGAATGGCTATGATGGAATTTTTTGTTTGTGTCCCATGTGATTTTAGCACACTATCATCATCATCAACAGGAAAAGTCAGTCGACAAAAATCCAATCGGTGATAACATAATTTTTTGTCCTTGGGAAACCATTTGAATTCCATCTTGTTGGTAATCTTTAACCAAGATAATGTTCATTGCCAAGCAATCCACTTTTTTTCATGTTTCCATCATTTTAAAATACAGGAACAACCATAATGGGAGAGAGGAAAAGCCAATTTCCATTGTGACATGAGACCTGGATTCCTTTCTTTCTGGTGGTAATTATTAAAATTTTGTGATCCCTAAAAAAAATTCACGTGACCTTCCCCTGTTCGATTGAGAATGAAATTGCAAATGAACATCATTCCAATTGAGCTTATTATACTTACTCCCTAGCCAACCAGGATGGTTGCAATTTTACCTTCTGACATCATAAGTTTGTTCAAATTCCATCTCATTACTGCTGGAAAAATCATGATCCTCTGCATTCATATTTTTCTCAATCCTGGAATCTGGTTTCTCTTTTGATGAAAAGCGAAGAAAAGAGTTGTACATCCTTGTCATCGTAGCATGACATTGGTAAATCATCTAGAACAATGTTGGATGGTGGCTCATTTACAACCAAATTGGCCTGGTTCATAGGGAAGGTATCAAGAACCTCATAGTCAAAAGTTTTCTCTTCAAAAGTATATGCAATGGTCAGGGAACTCTTTTATGATGTGATCTTTGCTATGGGAATAAATTTGTTCCCTCTCTAATGACTATCATTTTCAAACTGCAAAGCACTGTCTTGTTCAATTTTAGCACATGTCTCATTACCAAAACGAAGAAATAAAGTTCCCTTGCTACTTAGCTCTAATTATGAGCGAAAATGTTGTGTTATGAGATTTGGGAAGGTTGTACTATTGAAAATATTATCATATACAAAGTAGTCCACTCCTTCAGATCCAGGAAATACTTTGGACTAAGAAACATAACTTACATTTTCTTCATCTTGATTAAGGTGGTTGAGCTCTCTGTCTTTAGAATTATTCTTTACAACTTGAACACGCTTACTATCATTCTCTTCTTAGGGAGAGTTTTATTCTACCGTATGGATGATCTGATCACAAAACTCATGATCTATATTAGTGTTGGAACCAGAAGAGAGAGGTTGATCTAGAGTGTCTTCTTTGTTATCAGCTTCACAATTCTCAAGAACACAGTAAACTTGCATGATATTTTGGTCATTGGAGAAACAGTCTGGGAACAAAATTTCTATCATCAAATGATTTCCCTTGTAGGGGGATCCATATCAATGGATGTAACCCCACTACTTTCTTGGATAGAACAATCCCTAGCACGATCACCAATATTCTATTTTTTGATGAAATCAAGGCTCGCTGTGATGCCATGAGTTCTCCTGGGAAGTTTGCATCCTTCCTTATCTGTGTCATCATGACTATCATCTTCACAAATGCATTATCAGATTGATTTTATGCCATAGGAAAATTATCAAGTCATGCCCCTTCAATGTGATTCTCAGCCACCAGCCCAGTGTGTTGTTTTTCTTTACAATTCTCGTATCACAACAAGGTTCATCATTGAAAACCATGCATAAAAGGACTTCCCATAAATTAGACACATAGACTTATTTCAATCACATGATTTATAGGCCAGGTCTCTACAAAACTACATGATGGATATCTTATTTGTGTTTCATGTTTTGCTACAAAACTACTGCCGTAACCCTTAGTGGAATAAATCATAATAATTTCATCTTCAATTTTATCACACCATTTGCTTCACCTTCAAATTCTACCTAGAGAAACTCAGGGTGGCCTTTCCACCCTTGAAACTTCTACAACTTTTGACTTATCAATGGGAACCTCATGATCTTCCCTTTTTGCAGTAATCAACTTTTTACTATCAACAATATCTTCTTCCGGGTCACCCCATTTGTCCTTGGTTATGTCAAGTTTCAATAGATTTTTAATCAAGATTATATGTTGATCACTGTTCATGAGGTTGTTTATATCCTATAGTGAAATCCCATTTTAATTTGGTATGATTTTATCTAAAAGAATTCCCACATTGACATTTCCTATCGAAATCGATACTTCACTTAGAATAACAAGATAAATGGGAAAGGTTTTGTTATGGAAATATTACATGGATTTATTCTTAACAAAGACTAGATAGAGGGTAATTTTGACTTAGATTCTCTCATCCATATAGGAACCCTCTCAAATCATTAGTAGGTCGAGCCCCCTTAGATCATTGGGTCATCTCTCTAATCATAGAAAATGATGACAAATCACACAACAACCTCTTGAAATTTGAGCTTATGTGGTCCTCTCAGTTTGATCTCCTTATTAAAATTTCGAAGTTGTGGAAATATTATCAAGTGGTGGGATCCCAAATGATTATCATGCATAAGAAACTCCAACATCTCAAAAATCCAAACTAATAGCTTGGAACAAGGAGATCTCTCACAATACTCTTAAAAGAGAAGAAATCACTGAAGCTACGAATGTAAACACTTCAATCATATCTTGAAATAGTGATCTTATCATTAGATTTTTTAAAGAGAAGAGATCCTTGAATCTAGGAATACAAACCCTTCAACCATCTCTTCAAATAATGATCTGTCTCTAGATTTTAAAAATAAGGAAGTTTGGCTAATAGCAAAGTTTGAGGAGAAATTTTAAAAGGAGAAAATTTTCTTTTGTCATAATTTATAAATATAGAGATCAATGGCTTCAAGTAGCAGACCCTAACTTTATATTCTTTCATAAGCCTGTGTGGGTTGAAGATCAATTAAACACGTCTCTAAAAATTCATCAAGCACTATACACATAATGAAATGGAAATGCAACACTATCCGCCCAAGTGTGGATTAAGACTACAACACTCTTCATTCAATGTCAAATTGACTACTTACAAAGTGAATCTAGATGATTTTGGTATACTCTTTAGGTTCTGGGTTATATAGCTAGCAACCCTTTCCATTGGCTTTGTACATAAACAATTATCTTTTACAACATTCAACAAAAAACCCAAAAATCCAAAATCTGAAAGCTTACCCCTATTTTCAAGCAGTTATAATAGCAAAGTATAGTTCTATAATACTTACCTTCATGAATTCAATCAATTCTCAATTAGTTTTAAAAGGATGCTACTAAGCTAAAGATGGAAATTTGAATAAGAGAGAATTATATTGCTAGCAGTGCTCAGGTCCATACACAACACTAATGGATTCAAGAGGTGGATGAAGGTTCTAAGTTCTAATGTGACCTTCTAAAGAGAAAAGTGGAAGTTTGGGCACATGGATCTCTTCCTATAGATCCTACTAAAGTGAAAGGTATGTTTGGGATTCATTTTTAGACTATTTTTCTCCTTATGCTTTGATGGATCTCATGGTGGATTGTGGATGCTAGTAATATTGCTTGTTGTAGGGTTATCCCACATAAATATTATACTAGCAACGAGGACATGTTAGACAATGAATTTTTGAAAAAGGAGTTTTTTCAGCCCTTAGCTCCATGAAGAATGGAAATCACCAAGCGTGGATGGACTTTTTTGAGAATTTACGAGGCCATGTTGGACATGATTGATGAGGACTTTTGTTTATTAGTAGCTAAAGTCTTCATTTTTGGCATTGAAACACGCATTAAATAGCCTTTACCTATTAGACCTATAGAGTTTAAGAGCCCTGTCTTAGATTACCCAAATTGAGATAGGTGTCGATTATGGAATAGGTTGCCTTGTCTGCAAATATAGCATGTCTTTAGCCTAAAACCAGAATGTGAACAAGAAGAAGAAGTGGTTGTTGTTCAAGTAGTGGTTTCCAGGATGATGTGTTGGAGAACACATGAAGATATTCGAGGAAGCCCTAGCTAGGAGAGATCAACTACATTTCCATGAATATCTGGATTGGAGTTAACCTTCTCCAAATAGACCTTTAGAGGAAGAGGACAAGGGATTCGTTGTGACTCTTCTGCTATGATATCCTTCATAAGGATCACAACCGACATGTTTTTTCCCAAGAGAAATTTTCCAGTGAAGTCTCTCCTCTTACTTTGAAGAGGAAAGAAATAACAAACCATTCAAATCCAATAGGCACAAATTCCAAAGAAAATATTTTGGATGGGTAAAGAATGGCAAAAAAGCAAACAATGAAAAGGACTAAAGAAGTAGTGGGCAATATAGCTAACAAGTCTCAAACATTGATTACAGATTTCATGAAATGTACTTAAAAATCCCCCAAATCCTAGTTCATCGAACTCCTATTAAGGGGAGAAAATCACTCTTCAATCAATCATGAATATGCTATCATGAAATGCAAGAGGCATGGGTTCAAAGGTTAAAAAAAATCACTTAATAAAAATATCATCCTAAAAAAAATATACATCATCTTCATTCAAGAATACAAGCTTGATGAAAGTAGGATGGTAGCCACCAAAAGGAGAATATAAAAGAATGTTGAAGAAATATCTATAAGAGCCAACAAGCAAAAGTGGAGGGATAACTAAATGGGTGACCTTGGAAATATTGGAGATTTTGAATGTTTATAAAGCCTGAGATTCCAGATAACCTTAAGGTGCCCTCCAAAATATGGGACAAATATTTCTACCTCACTAATGTTTAACAGTTTATGGTCCTATTTTAACAATCCTCAAGCCTAATTTCTAGAATCTATTATATAGCGAGAGAAAGACTTGAATAACTTATGATGGCTTGTTGGTGGGGAGTTAAACATGATTATAGGGTGCATGAAAAGAAAGGTTTCCTGTATTCTGTAGGGAAATCCAACTTCGGTTTCGTATGATTTTATCCATAAGAATTCCCACATTGACATTGCCTATGGAAATGGATACTTCTCTTGGAATAACATGATAAATGGAAAATGTTTTGTTATGGAAAGATTACACAGATTTATTCCTACAAAGACTAGATAAAGGGTAAGTTTTGACTTAGATTCTCTCATCTATAACCCTCTCAAATCATTAGTAGGTCAAGCCCTCTTAGATCATTTGGTTATCTATCTAATCATAGAAAATTATGACAAACCACACAACAACCTCTTGAAAATTGAGCTTATGTGGTCCTCTCACTTTGATTTCCTTATTAAAATTTAGAAGTTGTGGCAATATTATCAAGTGGTGGGATCCAAAATGCTTATCATGCATACAAAACTCCAACATCTCAAAAATCCAAACTAATAGTTTGGAACAAGGAGATCTCTCACAATGCTCTTAAAAGAGAAGAAATCATCGATGTTACGAATGTAAACACATATCTAGAAAGATAGCAAGCATTGTATACATTATGAAATGGAAATGCAACACTATTCACCTAAGTGTGGATTAAGACGACATTACTCTTCACCCAATGTCAAATTGACTACTTACAAAGTGAATCTAGATGATTTTGGTATACTCTTGGGGTTCTGGTTTACATAGCTAGCAACCCTTTCCTTTGGTTTTGTACATAAACAATTTTGTTTTTCAAGATTCAACCAAAAAACTAAAATCTGAAAGCTTACCCCTATTTTTATGTAGTTCTAACAACAAAGTATAGTTCTATAATACTTACCTTCATGCATTCAATTAATTCCCATTGAGTTTCAAAAGAATGCTACTAAGCTAAAGATGGAAATTTGAATAAAAGAGCATTAGATTGCTAGTAGTGCTCAGGTCCATACACAAAACCAATGGATTTAAGAAGGCGACGAAGGTTCTAAGTTCTATTTTGACTTTATAAAGAGAAAAGTGGAAGTTTGGCCACATGGATCTCTTGCTACAGATCCTACTGGAGTGAAAGGTATGTTTGGGATTCATTTTCATACTATCTTTCTTCTTATGCTACGAATGCTTGTTGTAGAGTTATCCCACACAAGGATTCTATTAGCAACAGGGGCAGGTTAGACAACGAATTTTTGAAAAAGGAGTTTTTTCAGCCTTTAACTCCATGAAGAATGGAAAATCACCAAGGATGGATGGAATTTTTTTGTGAATTTACAAGGTCCCATTGGACACAGTTGATGATGATTTTTGTTGCTTAGCAGCTAAAGTCTTCACTTTTGGCACTGAAACAAGAATTAATAGACTTTACCTATTAGATCTGTAGAGTTTAAGATCCCTGTCTTAGATTTCACAAATTGAGATAGGTGTTGATTATGGAATAGGCTACCTTTTCTACAAATATAGCATGTCTTTTGCCTAAAACCAGAATGTGAACAAGCAGAAGAAGTGGTTTTGGTTCAAGCGGTGGTTGTTAGGACGATTTATTGGAGAAGGCATGAAGATCCCCGAGGAATCCATAGCTAGAAGAGATCAACTACATTTCCATGAAGATGTGGATTGGAGTTAACCTTCTAGAAGTAACCCTTTAGAGGAGGATGACTAGGGATTCTTTGTGAGTCTTCTGATATCATATCCACCATAAGGATCACAACCGCTAGGATTTTTTTTCCCAAGAGAAACATTCTAGTGATGTATCACCTTTTACTTTTAAGAGAAAATCAATAAAAACCATTCAAATCCAATAGGAACAAATTCCAAAGAAAATATTTTGGATGGGCAAAGAATGGCAAAAAAAGAAATAATGAAAAGTAATAAAGAAGCAGTGGTCAATATAGCTGACAAGTCTCAAACATTGATCACAGATTTCATGAAAGGTATTTAAAAATCCCCCAAATCCTAGTTCATCAAACTCCTATTAAGGGGATAAAATCACTTTTGAATCAATCATGAAGATGCTATCATGAAATGCAAGAGGCACGGGTTGAAAGAATAAACAAAGATCACTTAATAGAAAGATCATCGTCGAAAAAAATTACATCATATTCATTCAGGAATCAAAGATTGATGAAAGCGAGATGGAAGCCATCAAAATGAGAATATAAAAGAATGTTGAAGAAATATCTATAAGATCCAATAGGCAAAAGTGGAGGGATAGCTACATGGATGACCTTGGAAATATTGGAGGTTTTGGATGTTCATAAATCCAAATTCCATATAACCCTAAGGTGCCCTAAAAAGTATCAGACAAATAATTCTACCTCCCTAATGTTTATCATTTTATTTCAAAATGATGACAAACCACACAAAACAAGTCTTGAAATTTAAGCTAAGGTGGTCCTCTCACTTTGATTTCCTTATTAAAATTTAGAAGTTGTGGCAATATTATCGAGTGGTGGGATCCAAAATGCTTATCATGCATAAGAAACTCCAACATCTCAAAAATCCAAATTAATAGTTTTGAACAAGGTCATCTTTCACAATACTCTTAAAAGAGAAGAAATCCTTGAATCTGTAGGTTTTAACCCCATACAGAAATTACCTGCATACGAATTCTAAATCACAGGAAAAAAATGCGAGAGCATAACCCATAAAACACATATACACAGAGATTTCCCACTGGATCCCAAAACCGGGACTACCAACTTGATTTTTCATTATGTTCCTTTCAATGTTACAATACATATTTATACATGCCGAAGCATCCAATACCATGGACCGAAAACTATCACATCCAAAACAATTGACTGAAAACCATAGGTAGGTTCACCCAACCTAATATAGGGTCCAAAAAAAAATTTCCCAGGGCGCTGCCCCAGACCCCGTAGAGGGGGACTACCCGCCTCCCTCAAACCCCCCAAACAGGGGGGCCTGCCGGCCCCCTTCTGACCCCCCCGCTATGCAATCGCTGCAACGAAGTGAGGGCTCCACCCCCCCTCTAACCCCCAATTCACTACGTAGGTTAGTCATGGAAAGAATATAACACAACCCAACAATATCCCACTTGTTGTTTTCCTTCCATAGGGGGCCACAGGAGAGTTTAGTCATTTTTTTAGCCCTAAAATGCTCATTGTTTCTCTACACCAAGAGAACTTCTCAGAGCTCATAGATTTTTTCAATGCATCTGCAGTATTCTTCAAAGTGTCCACCTTTACCAGCAACACCTTTTTGTCTTCTATCATATCCCTCACAAAGTGATACTGAACATCAATGTGTTTTGTCTTTGAATGATAAATAGGGTTCTTTGCCAAGAAAATTGCACTTTGGTTGTCACAGTCTATCCTTATAGCTCCCTGTACTAACCCCATACTTGAACACATCTCTGCAACCAAACTCCTTCCTTGCTTGCATGAGTGGTTGCCATGTATTCTGCCTCTGTAGTTGATAATGCCACTACAGATTGTTTCTTACACATCCAACTGACTGCACCTCCAAATAGGTTAAACAAATACCCACTTGTAGATCTTCTTTAATCCAAATCTCCAGCCCAGTCTGCATCAACAAAGCCATGAATATCCAACACTATGTCCAATCCTATTCTACCTTGGTAGCACAAACCATAATCACTAGTGCCACACAAATACCTGAAAACCCGCTTCACTGCTGTCCAGTGCTCCTTCCCTGGTTTTGACATAAACCTGCTCAATACTCCCACTGCATGTGCAATGTCTGGTCTAGTACAGACCATTGCATACATCAAGCTACCGACTGCACTTGCATATGGAACACGGGACATGTCCTCTTCCTCTTCTTGTGTCTTGGGACACTGTTCAGCAGATAACCTCACACCTACAGGAATAGGAACCTTCACCGGTTTACTATCCTGCATATTAAACCTCTGCAGTATTGTCTCGACATACTTCCTCTGGTTTAACCAGAGCTTCCTCTTTGCCCGATCTCTTTTAATTTCCATGCCCAAAATATAGTTTGCAGCACCGAGATCTTTCATGTCGATTTGGAGGACAATTGGGTCTTCAAATCCTGGATAATTTCTTTGTCATTTCCAACCAACAACATATCATCCACATACAAGACCAGATAGATAACATGGTCACCAATTAATTTAAAATACAAACAGTGATCTGCTTTGCTTCTGGTGAAGCCAAGTCCCCGTATAAATGTATCAAATTTCTGATACCACATCCTTGGTGACTATTTTAACCCATACAGAGACCTCTTTAACTTGCATACTAGTTCTTTCTTACCCTTCACCGCAAAGCCTTCAGGTTGCTTCATGTAGATTTCCTCTTCCAAATCCCCGTGAAGAAATGTTGTCTTCACATCCATCTGTTCTACCTCAAAATCAAAAGCAGCAGCAATAGATAAAAATAATCTAATAGAAGTTACCTTGGCAACAGGAGAAAAAATATCACCAAAATCAATTCCCGGCACCTGGGAATAACCTTTTGCTACCAACCGAGCTTTGTATTTCTCCACCTTCCCTTCTGCATTTGTCTTCTTCTGGAACACCCATTTGCTACCAATGGGTTTCCTTCCAGCCAGCAACTCCACCAGATCCCAAGACTCATTTTTGTGCAAAGATGCCATTTCATCAACCATGGCCTCTTTCTAGAGTTTTCATCCTCTGAATCCACTACTTCCTTCACAGTTCTGGGATCATCATCAGTAACAGACAAAGCAAAATTTGAACAGAAAGCAGAAGGACTATACCTTTCGGGCTACCTTCTTTCTCGAACTGATCTTCTAATAGCTGGAGTTTGTGGTTCTTCATCTTCTGATTCCTCCTCTGCTACAGAGTCTGATTCTTCCTTCTTTAGTTCAAACTCTATCTTCACAGGTTCCTTTGATTGGACTTCATGTTTAATAACATCTTTCACCTCTCTGAGCACCACATCTCGGCTATACACAACCTTCCTTGTTACTGGGTTCCAAAGCTTATAACCCTTTAAACCATCCTTATACCCAATAAAGATGCACTTTTTTAGATTTACTATCCAACTTGGTTTGTTTCTCCTTTGGAACATGTACATATGCATCACATCCAAATACCCTCAGATGTGAAAGAGAGGGTTTCTTACCTGTCCATACTTCTTGTGGAGTCTTATCCTCCAACACTGACAAAGGTGACCTGTTGACCAGGTAACATGCTATCTCCATCGCCTCTGCCCAGAATTCCTATCCTAACCTGGCACCACTGAGCATGCTTCTTGCCTTTCCATCAACATCTTGTTCATTATTTCTGCAACTCCATTTTGTTGAGGTGTATATGGAGTAGTCTTCTGTTGTGCTATACCACACTTCTTACATAATTCTTCAAATTCCTTACTGCAAAACTCTCCACCGTTATCTGTCCTCGGCACCTTTATCTTCTTCTCTGTCTGGTTTTCCACCAAAGCCTCAAATTATGTAAACCTGTCAAAGACTTCAGATTTCTTATTAAGCAAATATATCCATGTATTACTTGAGAAGTCATCTATAAATGATACATAGTACACAAACTTACCCAGTGATGGAACCTTCACAGGTCCAAACACGTCACTATGCATAAGCTCTAATATATGTTTTGCCCTCTTACCACCAGAGGGGAAACTCACCCGATTCTGCTTCCCATATACACAATTTTCACAGAAATCAAAATCCAGAGAGTTATTATTGATACCTTCTACCATACCTTTACCATGAAGTATTCGAAGGCCCTTCTCTCCGATATGTCTCAGCCTTTGATGCCACAACATGGTCTTCTCTCCAGATACAACTAGATTTTCTACTCCACTTTCAGGAGCCATAGAACTATTGCACCCAACAACAGTGCTACCTTGCAGGTTGTACAGAGTTCCAATCCAAACTCCCCACATCAATACCAGTGCTCCCGAAAGTGTTCTAACTCTTCAACCTTGCAACTTCAACTTTACCTTTCCGTGACCAACGATTCTAGCTTTCTTGTCATCCCCCAAGAAGATATCACCACCATCATATTTCTCATACTCGTAGAACCACTCTCTATGGGGAGTGAAGTGAAAGGATTCCATTGAGTCAATCAACCATGCCTCATGATCTACATGTGTACTTGAAGAAGCCAAGTACACATCCCCACCTTCATATGAGGTGGTTTTCTCCTCTGCAGAAGGAGCCTCATTAGATCCCTTTCTTTTGTCAGGAGCTTTATATTTACAGTCCCTTTTAAAGTGGTCTTCCTTTCCGCATTTCCAGAACACCACCTTTATAGGTTTTCCTAGAGATTTAGATCTCCCACTCGATGACTTATTTTTGTTTCTGTTGTGAGACCGTCCTTATACAAAAAAGGCATCACCATTCTGACTCTCCATATTTTTCTGTCTCACCTCCTCCGTCAGCAAGGCTGAGGCTATTTCATCAAAATGAAAGGCAGTTGCATTGCTACCTATTGCAATAACCAGAATATCCCACGAATCTGATAGAGAACACAACAAAGTAATGCACTTATCTTCATTTGAAATTTTAATATCAACAAATGCTAACTAACTTACCACAATATTAAATGCATTTATATGCTCTGTCATCTAGTCTCCATATTTCATCTTTAGTTTATACAACTTTTTTCGCAGGAACAGTTTATTCACCAGAGACTTAGATTGGTACAAAGTCCCTAACTTGTCCCACAGAGCCTTTGTCGTAGCTTCCCCTGATACATTCAACAATACTGAATCTAAGACACATAATCATATTGTGCTCTTTGCCTTCCAATCCAATTTCTTCCATTCTACGTTGGACACTCCTGTTGGTTTAGTACCCGAATCTACCATGATCCCCTGATCTTTATCCACCAATACATCCTCCATCTTAAGTTTCCAAACCTCAAAGCTCCGACCATTAAATTTCTCGATCTCTATCTTTCCACTAATTGCCATCTTCTTTCACCACCAGAATCAATCTCACAGATCTCCCACTGAACAGGATCTACCATAGGCCCGAGCGAAACCCCTTAGCAATAAAGGTGTCCCCTTGAAGCCAAAATAGCTATGATACCAAATGTAGGTTTTAACCCTATACAAAAATTACCTGCATACGAATTCTAAAACACAGAAAATAATCAATGCGAGAGAATAACACATAAAACGCATATACACAAAGATTTTCCACTAGATCCCAAAATTGGGACTACTAGCTTCATTTTTCATTATGTTCCTTTCAATGTTATAATACATATCTATACATGCTGAAGCATCCAATACCATGGACCAAAAACCATCGCGTCCAAAAACATATGCCAAAATCATGCACAAAACCATAGGTGGGTCCGCCCATCCTAACATAGGGTCCAAAACCAAAATTTTCCGATGTACTGCCCTGGACTCCATAAAGTGGGGTTATGGGTTCACCTCAAACCCCTTGTAACCCCCCCGCCCCCCCCGCTACACAATCGACGCAATGAAGGGGGTGCTCTGCCCCCCCTCTAACCCCTTGTTTAATTACGTGGGCTAGTCATGGAAAGAATATAACACAACCCAACACTGTGGGCGGATATTGATTTGATTGTAACTGGAAAAACCATCCATAAATGAGAAAATTTTGCATCCGGAACATTCACCAATAATCTGGTCGATAAAAGGAATAGGATAATTGTCCCTTGGACATGCCTAATTTACATCCCTATAATCGATGCACACTCAAATTGTCCCTTGTTTTCTTATCACAGGAACAACGTTGGAAACCCAGTCAGTAAGAGGTATAGGGTAAATGAAACCAACATGCAAAAGCTTTTCAACCTTTGCTTTAATGGTAGCAACTTTCTTTGGATGAATAGGTCGAAGCCACTATCATACTAGTTTGACATCAGGATAATGTTTTTTCATGTTCAACAATACTAGAGTCTATACCTGCCATCTCCTCATATGACCATGCAAATATATCTCAAAATTCATGAAAGAGAGTACGGTAATTATCAAGTTCTCATGGAGAAAAATATTTTTCGACATGAATGTTTTCTACAACATTAGGTTTGCTCGAAATATCAATAGAAATCATTTCTTTAATATTTGACAAGTTTCGCTCCAAATCTACTGTGTCTATGAAAACAAAATTCGAAAGGAAATCAACAACTGAAGGGTGGTTAAGTTCATTTTAATAATATTAGATGTCATCTAGAAGATGGGAATGATGATGATAATCTTCCCAAGGTTTTCTCCTATCATCATTGATTGGACAATTCCTTCATCTATAGAAAATATACATGAAAAAGGATCCAAAGAAGTACCATATTATAATGAATGGTCTACCCATACAATTGGTAAAAGTGGATTTGGGTTTGCTGCTCAAGCCAGAAAAATTGATTGCTATGAAAGCTCAATGCAGATTAGCGGCATAACTTTAGTATTACTATCAACTTCAGAATTGTTGGTAATCCTCCTTAAATCAGATGATGTGGAGGAAATCATGTTGCAAGTCTCTACTCTTGCCACTTCCGCCAAATTAGATGGTGACGGTAGCAAGGGTTGGATCCTTAAAGAGACCTACACCAACACTTTGAAGTGATAGCAGGGGTCGGTGTGTCAACGGAATGCTTCCATTCACCTGAGAACTAGATGCAAAGAAGGCGAGCTTATCGATAATTGTGATTCCACCTTTATGAGGGAATGCAATCGTACGAAAGTACGTGGAAACAACAACAGCCATAGCATATACCCATGGCCTTCACAGTAAAATGTTGTAGTCGAGGGGTCCATCAACTACCTCAACTTCAATAGTAATTGTTTTCCTCCCTAGTTCAATTTGTAGGTTACTCAAAATCCCACAAGGTGTATATGTGCATTTGTCGAAAGCTTTTAACGTTGTTGATGATCTTGACAATGGGGGTGAACCAAGTGTTTTCCAGCATCTCATTGACATCATGCAAGTATATGCCCCCTTGTACATAATAGTTCAGTGAACATTCTTATTGAGAGCCTTTACTTGAATTAGGAAAGCTAATTGTGCCCATAACTGTAGTGTATATTCTGCATGGTTAAAAACCACAAGATTTGAATCCATAGGGTCTATTCCACTAATTGTTGACAGTAAAGCCTGCTCCTAGGAGGGACGTTTTTGTAGCACCTCGAGTGTCGACATAGCAGAAGGTGATTGAGCAAGGTATTCTACTATGTTATTTTTATGAGCTGCTCGAGCTCGAGGGCTAAATTTCGATTTATGCACAACTCCCTTTTGTGGTTTTATTATCAATTCTAGCACAATAGATTGTGGAATATTTTCAGATGAAGTTGATGTTGAAGGATTAGGTTGATCAGTGGCCTGATTATTCGAAGATGACAATGGATTTCCATAATATTTATTTCGTTTTGAGGCTTTGTAATTGATAGCATAAGTACTTGGGATGTGGAAGCATGGTCTATCGCAACCAAATGTATCTCTGGGTTTGGAAATGGATCAGTCAATACTACAGATATGTTAGAAGTCTTTAGAATCTTATAGACTTCTGAGCGATGTGGACAATTGATCTGAATTGGGGCACTAAAGGCTTCTTGTCATGCTTACAAGAACCTATCCCATGCCAAGCAGATGGACTATACCTATATAGATGCCTTCTTTCTCTAACTGATCTTCTCACACTTAGAGTTTGTGGCTCTTCATCTTCTAATTCCTCCTTTGCTGTAGAGTCTGATTCTTCCTCCTTTAGCTCAAACTCTATCTTCTCAGATTCGTTTGGTTGGGCTTCATGTTTAATAACATCTTTCACCTCTCTAAACACCACATCTTGGCTGTACACAACCTTCCTTGTTACTGGGTTCGAAATCTTATAACCCTTCAAACCATCCTTATACCTAATAAATATGCATTTTTCAGGTTTACTATCCAACTTGGTTCATTTCTCCTTCGGAACATGTACATATGCATCACATACAAATACCCTTAGATGTGAAAGAGAGGGTTTCTTACCAATCCATACCTCTTGTGGAGTCTTATCCTCCAACACTGACAAAGGTGATCTGTTGACCAGGTGACATGCTATCTCCATCTCCTCTGCCCAGAATTCGTATCCTAACCTGGCACCACTGTGTAAGGACTCTGAACACCACATATCTCCACAATGGTATGATATTGTCCACTTTGGGCCTAAGCCCTCATGGATTTGCTTTTGGCTTTACCCCAAAAGGCCTCATACCAATGGAGATATTTGTCCATCCTTATATACCCATGATCCTCCCCACTTCTAGTCAATGTGGGACTTTGGTTGTATACCCAACAATCCTCCCCTTGAACAAAGGACCATCGAGCCTCCCCTCAAAATATTATCCATCTGTCCACTCTCGACCAACCAGGATTCTCCGCTCCAATGCGTTGGAAGCGCACGCCTTACATGGAACACAACCTGCCTTGAGAGCTTGCTCCATCCTAGGTCAACTCCTCTTCACCATGTTGGGACCAGGACACGTCCATGAAGAATCCGGAGCACACCACCTGCCGAGCTCATCCACGGATCCCATCATGATATTACCAGGGCCCACCACCTTCGTTCGGCATTTCGAGGATTCATCCACTTGGCTAACTTCGGGGCATGGCTTTGATACCACTTGTAAGGACTCTGAACACCACATATCTCCACAATGGTATGATATTGTCCACTTTGGGCCTAAGCCCTCATGGATTTGCTTTTGGACTTACCCCAAACGGCCTCATACCAATGGAGATATTTGTCCATCCTTATATAACCATGATCCTCCCCACTTCTAGTCAATGTGGGACTTTGGTCGTATACCCAACAGTTGGGATCCTCAATCGATGGTCTTCGAACCTCGCGACAACCTTCCGTTTTTGGAATGTTAATATTTCGTGGGTCTTCATCCTCCTCCTCAACATTTACATTATAACACTCCAGCGCACAGCTCAACTGTGTTGCCCATTCTGGTCGAAGCACTTCCATTGGTTCTTGGGGTATTTTGAAGATAACTGCTTTTACTGCTTGTAGTGCATCATCAACAATATCTGACCAATGATCTTCAAACGTGAATGTTAGTAGGAATCCTTCACACAAGATATCCCATTCGCTCGTGCCATGGTGGAGCTCTGTCTCAGTATACCAATTCATGGGTATAACATCCAGAGTACGACATAACAAATGCATCCATTCAGGTTGTGGCTCTTCCCCATAGACCTTGGTCCATTTCGCGAGGTGTGTAAGTGGATCATCGTGTCTGTCATACTTGTCTGCGAGTTGCATCTACGGTTTCCCAAATCGTAGGCGCATCATCCTTCTGCATCTGCGCAAGTCCTAAAAGCTTCTTTGATGGGTTCCCCACCATCTTGCAGGCTTCACGTGCAGTGCCCATTTCATAGCATCGAACCGCTACTGTTCTGGCACAATGCTTTCAAATTTGTTCAGGAATTCATCCACCGTTGTTAACTCGTCATACATAGGTAGATTTCTTGCTTCGGTTGTCACACAACGCAGTGATCTTACCATCATGTTGCAATTGAGTGTGGTTACCTCATGTAACTGGTTCTGCCATCTTTCTGTTTCCTCATCCGAATCTGATGTGCAAGAGCTTTCGCGCTCCCAAGAAATTCTGCCATCTACTGTTGGATTCACCCAATATTGTTCCTGAGAGGTTATCTTGTAGATACAGTCTAGCTTGTCGTCGCTTTCATCATCTCGCACTAGCTCTGTGTAGCATGATCCTTCCGCAGGGTCTAAAGGTACCACTACGCACAGTGACTTTTTTTCAAAAATAATTTTGCGCTTCTTCAGATTTATGACTCCATTCATATCAGTGGCCCAATCTATTCCCAGTAGCGTGGAATAGGGATTGTTGTCATCTACAATCTCTATCACCTCGAAATCTGTAAGTGCGCTCGGACCTTCGATGTCTACCATTATTCCCTGCAGTCTTCCCATTGGTAGGATCTTCTATTGGTTCACCATTCGCAATTGAATAGGGGACCATTGCAATGCGGGCCTACCCATACGCTCCCATGTTTGCTTTGGCAACACATTTGCGTCCGATCCTAGATCTAGAATTACTTGATCCATTTCATATTGCCCGATTTGAACAGTCAATCTCATTTCCCTTCCTGTTCGGGATGTATGTTTTCCAAGTTTCCGGACTACGTAGGGTTCTCCTGACCCAGTACACCTAGTGATAAGTTCCTGTAGCCCTTTCACAGCTTTGCTGTCGCGTACCAGTTTCATACATGTCTCCAAAAAGGTAGTGAGCATTTAAGGATCCATCTCCAGCTCTAGTTGATCCTTACTACCTGAAGTGGAGGCCTCCATGAAGCTCTTCCTAGTTTCCATGAATGTCTCCTTTGCACGCTCCAAATCAAATTCAAGTTCCTTTGTAGGAGCCTTGCGAACCCACGCAGTTTCTTCAAGCTGCTTACCTTTTTCCTCTCTTGTTGTGATACCACTTCTGAGCACTATGCTTACATTCGGGTCCTCTTCGCATAGCTCAGACCTCATTATTTGCAAATTCTGAGTCAGGGGAGGCTGGAGTGTCCCTTTATCGCACGACCTCGCTATCAGTGTAGGGCAGTCCTTCATCTCATGATCAAACTGAGTATAATATAAACATGATGCTCTCGTCGGATTTTTACAATCACGGGCATAATGTCCTGCCCTCTGCAATTGCAACAAATCAGGCGTCCACGACCACTTCCTAGTCCCATTCCTCCTCGACCTCGTCCGCACCCCTGAAATCTAGCACACGCCATCCCTGCATTTGGATCGAGGGCTTGCGTTTCGGTTTGTACTGTGTAGGCAGGAGTCTGATCCATCATCAGCTCGTAACTTCTGCAGGTGTTCTCATCATGGCCTACCGATCTGTAGAAATTACAGAACAATTGTTGGGACGTCTGAGTATACTTCTGTAATAGGTGATAGTTATTTGTAGTGTGTTTTCCTCCTATCTAACAAATCACGCACCATAATGTGGGTGTCGTGCTCGATCCTGCTTATGCCTCTGGTCTTAAAGGCATCAGCCCTCCTCCCGCCAAGTAATTCATAAAAACTGGACAATGGTCCTTGTCTTGCCCCTGGCCCTTGCATTTTATGCACCATACCTCCTCGCGCGCTTTTGGGCGAGTTGCCCTATCTTGTTTCAAAATATGCATTTCCAGACACAAATTTTACAGTTGCGTGTGGATTTGTTGAATTCCCAGGCCAGGATCTTGTATTGGAGTCTCATGCTGTCTCATTGCAATATTCAAAGCCTCAGCCTGGGTGGATAACTTCTGCTATGACAACGCCGTCCTCAAATACGGCATTAGTGATGCTACAAACCATGCATGGTGTTGTCCATCCATCAAGGTCATGTTGGCTCTGCGGATCATACTCTTCAGTCTCTGATCCAGATCCCATGGGGTCTAGCCTAGAAGCATCATGATTTCTTTAAACCTGATAATCGATTGTGTCTCCGACTTTGGTCTGCTAAATTCTCTATTTAGTGCAACTTGGATATCTGCGATCCTCGCATTTGGGTGGTCATTAGAGTGCTTAATGTACCACGTTAGTGCGTGATCCTGCAATGCGCTTACCAACGTTGCCTTCTTTATATTATCATCCACAACTCCTTGTGCTTGCCATACGACCTTTACCACGAACCAAAATTGGTTCGGATCTTCGTTCCCTACTCCTATGAATACCAGAAATTTTATCGCGCTCGCCATATTGAACTGTGGTGGTGGAGTAGGTGGTGTGGGCGGAGATGGAGGTGATGGTGGTGAGATTGGTAGTGGTGTAGGTGGGGGCGGTATACGTGGAATTCGCTGCCTTATCAAACTAATCGCGCTTCTCGAGAAACTTTTGCTAGCTCTTCTTCACTTTCCTGCCGCGACGAAATCAAGGGACTGTTTTCTATCTCTACGCTACCTTCATTTCTATAGATCCTCCCACTTTGCGTAGTCCCAAACATTAATTTATTCACATAACCCGCTTTTCACACAACAACATTTTAATCCAATTGTTCAATGATTTAATATACTTATCTCGCGGTCCCTTGAGGAAGTGTCGTTCTGCCTCGCTGTAGTTGACGGTCGTATCTACAGCGAACTAGGCAATAAACCCCCTATAATTTGATCGAGCCAATGGTCCACAGAGGGCGCGATCCTATCTTCTGAAGCTTCTAGTTTGCACACTAATTCTGGAGTCCACACAATTGGTTTTTCGAGCCTACACCTTCCCTGATTATCTGCTAGCTTCGCAATCCACTCATACAACTCAGAGGGAAAGGATGCAGAGAAAATTTTGTGGATTTACGTATATAAGTATCACTCTAACCACTATTCCTTTGATACTCGTGGATTCATGTTTTCCTATGCCACGAACTCGTGAATCTTTTTGTCCAACCACCCTTTAATTTCTTTCTTTGTCGGATTCCAACGACATGACATCATACATCCCTCATGTAGATCCTGGTCCCAACAACGAAACCATTTGTTGGCTTGTAGGGGTTTGACCCAGGTTCAGAGATGATTTAGCCAAACAAATCCCGGTACTACTGGCCCTTTCGGCAACAGTCCGTAGAGTGCAGACTGAGGTCTCACTCGAAGTAGTATGGGAGGGTGCTAGAACTAGGTTTCCACACCCTGGAGATGTCTGATGTTTTCTAGTGGTCCACGATTCGACTTTGTGCGCATGTCGCTACGCACACTTATCAGTACTTCGCAGCCGGTGATGCTGCCTTCGCGTAGCCCTACTCGAGGGCCGAATAGTGTTATTACCCAAATCCTTACTAGTAACCTGATATTAGTTGATTAACTTAGCTTATCTGTATTCTTTCATTTATATTTACCAATATTCACCATTCATACAACAATGCATAGTAAATAAACAATATAATTGCAACTGATATCAAACATGTAATAACATAAGAACAGATACACAGAATTCAGATAAACATCTCTTTATTATTCTTCTTCCTTGGTTACAGACTCGACTCCGCCCTATGCACTCAGCTGCAGGGTTCCGCGCAATTAGGTGTGGACTCTGTTAGCCTCCTGCTCATAGCAGGTATTCACCTTTCGTGATCGACATATGTACAGGCCAAATATGTCATGCTTTGCTTACAGCAATGTTCCATATTTGAATCCTCTAGACAGTGAAACATTTTTGGGGAGGAAGTTGAAATTGAGTATGAAGTAGATGGCTGGTTTGTAAGGAAGAAGCGGCCTGGAAGAGATGGTAAAATGGTAGGATTGGTCCCTGTGCTTTATGTAAGCTCCTCTTAGAGCGATTTTTCATTGAGTACCATTAAATATGGAATGCTTCTCTGATTTTCCTGGATCTTTCAGATCTATTAAGTGGTCTTCATGTGGTATAGTTGGGAGTTGAGATGTACCTGCTGTTGTCCAAATGTATAGTTGTGATAATATCTCTCTGAGAGAGATAATAGATGCTGCTTTTAGTGAAACACATATCCCTCCTTCAGTAAATACAAAGGTGCTACAGCTGTTTGTCAATCTTTTAACAGGTGATCCGAGTTATATTAACCTGAAGCAAACCTTGCAAGAAAAGTTATTATTGATGGATTCATCTTCTTTGTCTACATGGCTGGAAAAAAGGCTGCTAGGATGTACTGTTCAATCAGCTGTGGGTAATTTGCCAACAGGGGTCTCTAATTCAGCAAGAGATTCTGCTATTGCCTTCATAAATGCTCTGGTGTTACCTTCATCTGATTCAAAATCAAGAGTACTATGTGATCACATTCTTGATGCATTGCTTGTTGGCTTAGAGAAGGCATTCCTGTCATTCGATGTTCCTACTGCGAAAGCATATTTCAATTTTGTGGTTCAGTTGGCAAATGGTGAGCCTACAATAAAGCCTCTGATCAAGAGGGCAATTGATATGGTGGTCAAGTTGTCTGCTGATGAAACCCACCTTGAAGGTTTGAAGTTCATCTTGGGTTTTCTGGTTTCTGCATTGGGTGCATATGGTGCTAACAAGCACGTTTCTGAAAAATCAACAGAGAAGCCTTGGTCAAACATTAGTTCTAGCAATGATTCTGCTAGCTATAAGTTGAAGTCTAATGTTCCTAGAAAGAATTCAGAAGCTTTGGTCAATCCAGTCAATCAGAGAGTTCTACCAATGAAGCAGATAATGCCAATCTTCATGATGTTTTATGCATGGTTTTTGAAGCCCATGCAAAGTCTCAAAACATGGATGAAGTGATGGAGAGGGTCAAGGCTGCTATTGTAAAGTCTTGATGTTCAACTGTTGAGCAAGTTGCCACAACAAAAGAAAATACAAATAGCACTGGTGATTTGAATGGTGGCTCTTTTCAGGGAATAATCTCGCATAAATTTTTCACCGAAATCCCATTCACATGGGAGTTCATCTGAAGAAGAAATAGTTGCATTTTCATCTTCTAATAGAACAAGAACTACCCATCTTGGATCAAAAGTGACTGCTTCTGTTCACAAAATACTGATGCTTATTGAAGGTTTTATCAAGTCAAATCCTTCAGATCAAATTCATTCAAATAGCATGGCACGGGCCACATGTGGACCTCATCTCTATGGGAATTCTTCAGATATGCCTGGCTATACCATGCGTGTCTTTCAGTGGCAAAATTCAGAGTTTCAAAGTCTTGTCAATGTTTGCACTGATCTTCTTCATGGGGAGGCAGATATAGTGGAGTTTGTTGAAGCAGCAGCTTCTACATTAGACTGGCTTGTAAACCATTTCTTCTCTCTTCAAGATGTATCGAGCATAAGAGCGACAATCAAGAAGCAGCTTGAATGGGATGAAGACTCACATAGTGTCAGTGAATCAGAGGATTGGAGGAACAAGTAGTCCAGAGTTTAGGAAAGAAAAGACTCCTGTGACTGCTAAAAAAGAAAGTGGAAATAAAACTTTGGCATTGACATTAGATAGGTTCCAACTCAAACAGCCCAATTGCAAATGCCTCACCTCAGCTTAAGGATGTGCAAAATCTCCTGGCAGAAAAAGAATTGCAAATTGAATGAAAAGATTGGTAGACTGAATGGTGAACTTAGTTGCTTAAAGTTGGTAAAAGAAGAACTAGAAGAGAGGCTTCAACTGGCAAATGCTAATGTTGAAACCATTCAGGTTCGACTACAAGAATCACAGCAAAATATTTCAAGATTATAGTCACAACTTTCTTCAACCATGGAAGAGAGAGAGCTAGCGGAGGAATAGTTGGCAGCTCAGAAATTTATTTGAAGCAGTAAGAGAAGTCTCAGGAGAATATCAGAAGATGTGTCTGTATTATTTACGACCCAGTACGTTCAGGACAGGGTGTTTTGGCAATGAAGGCGCTGAAGCTTCAAGACACTTTCATGGATCTCTATAAGAGTAACGATTTCACTGGAGAAAAGTTGAGGGAGAAGAATTTGACATAGGTGGATATATTTGAGGAGATTCCTGTTAAAATTTCAAACTCTGTACTTGTTAGTTCTATTATGGCTGAGTTGGAAACTGATTCACCTGTTTCCCAGGGTGACTACGACAGGCTGGTTTTATCCACAAATCCTGGAAAAAAATCTGGAGTTTTTAATTGATTGCATGGATGATCTTTCTATGGAACAACAGAAGTTTCAATATTTCACGACAACAATCTCAGCAGCAGGCTTGGTTGCAAAAAAGATACATTCTGTTTTCTCTTTTCCCCGGCATTGCAACTTGCTTCTGTTCATTGATTAGGTCTGCACCACAGCCATGGCGGATTTCATGGCCCAAACTGGGATGAGGTCGTTTGCACAAGCTGCTGCTACGGAAGAGGTGGCCGCTCCACTCAGATCGGTTCAGATTGATGGATTGGTCGTTTTGAAAATTATAAAGCATTGCAAAGAATGTTCGACTGCTCTTGACACCGGGCAACTTTTGGGTTTGGATATTGGAAGCGTTCTGGAGGTCACCAACTGTTTCCCATTCCCGAGCCGGGGAGTGGAAGAGGAAGATGAAGCCGATGCTGATGGGGCAAATTATCAACTTGAAATGATGCGATGCCTGAGAGAAGTGAATGTCGATAACAACACTGTTGGATGGTACCAGTCAACTATCGTGGCATTTTAAAACTCGGCCTCCAAAAATGGATAAATCTGCAATATTAAGTGATGCTCTTTATCTTGTGAATCAACTACGAGAAAAGGCAGGCGAGCTGAAAGACTCCAATTCGGCAATCCAATGTTCCGGGAAGATATCCAATACCAGAGGCGTGGAATAAAGCGGAGAACAGGACAGCCAGCCACCGCCTCAATCCAAAAAGACAAAAATCATTTATGGAACCGCCTAAAGGATTCCTGGGCAGTTATTACCCAGTTATGACCAAATAGCCAGCGCATCACAAGAAATTACCCATAAACTCAATTCTGATGCTGCTGCCTCCAGCGCAGCTTAAATAGATATTTTTTGCATTTACTTCAGCAGAGATTAGGGTAGAAGCTGTGACTCCATCAGATCGATCTGAGATCTGCTTGTAATAGATTTTTGCCTATTTAAACAACGCTGTTCGTTGTTCAAACGGTGAGAGATGTCTTGATCGGTAATTTCATTTTGAGGCTTGCTGTGTACGCTCCAAGAAATTCAATGAACAGAGCTTGCTGGAACTAAGGTGTTTGGACTGTCTACATGTGTGTTTGATGGCTGAAGATTGAGATTACAGAATTCCCGTGCTTCTTCATGGACTAATAAGTTTTCCTTATCTCTTTCTACAGTTGCTATGTTTGCTATATCATATCTGTGTCATGATCTAAACTTGCAGGGAAAAAGAATAGTTCAGATGTCACTTAGCTGTGCTCTGCCCTCAATCCCTGCTTTTTCTCAATGTTTTCTTGCTAAA
>APFE030900572.1:0-18316 GCA_000404065.3 Pinus taeda | reverse complement strand
TTAATACTAATAATTAATAAATATATGTTATTTTCTGAATTCAGGTTTTGTGATCCATATTACGTTAAGAAGAGTTTTTTGGGTAGAAATCACATAGGAGGAAATTCTTTCGATCAGTTTTGAAACAACTAGTATGGTTCATCATCAGGACCAGATGAAGATGTGGATCATGGCAGAGGCTTAAATAGAGGGCGATGTAGAGACCAAAAGATGATATAGTGGCTAGTTTATGAAAATTAATATTTTAATAATGATTGTTAAGATGAAATAATATTCCTATAATGGAAGAAAACTCACACACTGCAATATCTTCATGTTAATTCTCATCATTTCTTGGCTCAAAAGCTTGGTCTTCTCGATGCTTTAGCGACTAGAGCTTTAAGGGATTCTGATGATAACCATCTCGATGAGGAGAAAGCACACTTCTTGAGTGTTTTCTATAATAATGTGTATAGTCGACACCAATGTACTAAGACTTTTGTCAAAGCTGAAAAAGGTCCTAAGGCTAAGAAAGAAACCAAGGATCGTTTTTCTGGGGTTCATTTCCCTTTTATCCAAGGAACTATGCACAAGATTGTGAGGATATTAAAGAAGCATAAATTTCCTTCAACCTTTAGGCCTCTAAATACGTCTAAATCTCCCTAAGATCCATTAAAGACCCTATGGACCCCAAAAATATGAAAGGTATTTATGTTATCCCTTTCTCTTGTGGGACTCCCTACATTGGTGAGACTGGTCGCTTAATTAATCAAAGGATTCGCGAGCATGCAACTGACATCAAACATGGTACACCCCACTCCTCTGCTTTGGCATAACATGCAGAAAAATCTAGGCATCACATCTGCATTGAGGAAGTCCATGTCATTGCCAAGGTTAGTCATTTCCATCATCGTAAATTCAGGGAGGCCTTGGAAATAAAAAAAAATGCCCAATAATTTAAATAGAGATGATGGTTGGAATATTAGCAGAAGCTGGGTCCTTGCCATGTCGTCCTAGTTTGTTTATGTTTGTGGACTATTTTTGTTTTTAAGGTTTGGCGTTTCTATTTATGAATTTTTTGTTTCTATACAGGTATTTGCATTTAATCTTAATATCTTTTTGATCCATTTTCTTACCTTAAAAAATAAATAAAAAATAAATAAAATAAAATTTGCCCTACCTTTTGATTTTTTTTTTTAATTTTAGTCTCATTTAATTATTATATTTTGTTATATATTTTCTCTTTTTTAACAATGTTCCTTATTTTTTGGTTGACCGGATTTTGTTTTTTATTTATTGTTATATATATTCTATATATATATATTATATATATATATTTTGATTATTTAATTTCTAAATTATTATTCTTAAACTAAGCATTTGGAATATTATTTGATCTTAATAATTAGTATTAAAATATTACTTTTCATAAACTAGTCGTTATAAAATAATAATAATAATTTTACCCTCCCTTTCGAGTGCTTTGTTTTAATTTTAGTCTCTTTTAATTATTATTTTTGTTATAGGATCTTGACTCATTAATCAGGTCTTGACTTCTATTTATTTATTTATTTATATTTTTTTTAAAACTCTATTCTGTGTATTTGATTGATTTTAATTTGTTGTTTCTTATAATGTTTACGTTTTTTGATGTTTCTTAATTAATATTATTATTAATTTTTTTCTTAATTATTATTATAAATTACAATATTATTATTCTTAAACTAACTGTTATATTACCGGTTATAGGAATATTATTTGATGTGAATAATCATTATTAAAATATTAATTTTCATAAACTAGGAGTTATATAATCTTTTTGTCTCTACATCGGCCTTTATTTAAACCTATACCATGATCTGCATCTTCTTCTGGTCCTCACGATGAACCACACTAGCTAATTTGAAACACATCAGAAACTTTATAATATCAATCATGGTAAACCATGGTCCAACGTCACATTGTGACAAAGATTGTATCGATATGAAAATAAACCATGGTCAACTATGGTTCAATGTCGCATTGTGACAAGGATTGTCTCAATATCGAAATCTACCATGGTCAACCATGGTCAACGATATGTTTTTAGGGTTTATAACATTTATCTTAATGTTTATATACCTAGGGTTTATATCTTTTATCCCTTGCATTTATTATTCCCTTGGGCTTATATTATCAATCTCTTAGGTTTATTAATCTAAGGGTTCATATTCCTAAGGTTTAATATTATTCACTTAGGTATATAATCCATTTAGTTTTTAGTATTGATCCCTATAGTTTATTATTCCCTGGGTTTTTAATATTGATCATGGTCAACCATTGTCAACCATGTTTTATAAATCCAATCATGCTCAACCATGACCAATCATATTTTATAAAATCAATCATTGTCAACCATGGCTAATCATGGACAACCATTATTCTACATCACATTGTGACAAAGATTGTCTCAATATGAAAATTAATCATTGTCTCAACGATGGTCCAATGTCGCATTATGACAAATATTATCTCAATATGTTAATCATGGTCAACCATGATAAACCACGACTAATCATGGTCAAACATGGTAAACCATGTTCAACGAGTTTTATAAAATCAAACATGGTCATCCATGATCAATCATGGCCATACGTTGCATCGTCACAAACATTGTCTTGATATGAAAAGCAACCATGATTATGCATGGTCAACCATGGTCCAATGTTGCATTGTGACAAGGATTGTCTCAATATGAAAATCAACCATGGCCAGCCATGTTTATTCTAGTGTTTATAATATTTACCTTAGGGTTTATATACCTTGGGTTTATAATATTAGTCCCTTGGGTTTAATATTATTCCCTTTGGTTTATAATCCCTTGGGTTTATAATATCAATCATGGTCAACCACGGTAAATCATGGTCAATCACAGTAAATCATAGCCAACCATGGTTGAATTTCACATAGTGTTAATGATTGTCTCAATATAAAAATCAACTATGGTCAACCATGGTCCAACATCACATTGTGACAAATATTGTCTCGATATAAAAATCAATGATGGTCAAAGATGGTCCAATGTTGCATTGTGAGAAGGATTACCTCAATATAGAAATCAACCATGAGCAATCATGTTTATTTTAGGGTTTATATACGTTGGGTTTATAATTTTTATCCCTTGGGTTTATAATATCAATCCCTTGGGTTTATTAATCTAAGGGTTCATATTCCTAGGGTTTAATATTATTCACATAGGTCTATAGTCCCTTCAATTTTTTGTCTTAATCCCTAGGGTTTATTATTTCCTTGGGTTTATAATATCAACTATGGTCAACCATGGTAAACCATGTTTTATTAATTCAATCATGATAACAATGGTTAACCATACTTTATAAAATCAATTGTGGTCAACCACAGTTAATCATGGTCCAACGTTGCATTGTGACAAAGATTGTCTCAATATGAAAATCAATCATTGCCTCAACCATGGTCCAACATCATATTATGACAAATATTGTCTCAATATAGTAATCATGATCAACCATGGTGACAAAGATCATTTTGATATGAAAATCAACCATAGTTAAGCATGGTCAACCATGGTCCAACGTCGTATTGTGATAAGGATTGTCTCAATATGAAAAACAACCATGGTCAACAATGTTCATCCGTGTTTGTTTTCCTCTTAATAATTTTTATTTTAGGGTTTATATACCTTGGGTTTATAATATTAGTCTAGTGGGTTTAATTTTATCCCCTTGGGTTCATAATCCCTCGGGGTTTTAGTATTAATCCCTTGTCTTTATTATTCCATTGGATTTATAATATCAATCCCTTGGGTTTATAACATCAATCACAATAAAGCATGTTCAATCATAACCAACAATGATCGAATGTTACTCTTATAATGATTGTCTCAATATCAAAACCAACCATGATCCAATCTCGCATTGTGACAAAGACTCTCTTCATATAAAATCAATCATGGTCAAGCATTGTCAACTATAATTAACAATATTTATATTTATAAATATTTTTATTTAATGATATTTATATTAATAAAATATTTATTAATTAATAATAATTAGTGTTTATTATTATTATTTATTAATTAATAATGCTACAAAATATTAATTAGAAATATTTATCAATATTAATGAGTATTAATTAACGGTTATTATTATTACTTAATAATTATATTATTAATATTATTTAATATATTACTAATTAATTACAAATATTATTAATATTTATTTAACTAGTATTATTATCTAATTTATAACCAATATTATTATTTTTTAAAATTTCTAATTTAATTAATAATAATAATAATCATCATATTAATCATAAGTCTCTCGCTAATATGAACCACATTTACTTATAATATTTCTTCTTTCTTCAAATTAGATTGGGATTGGAGTTTAGACCTAGGTTAATTTTGTTATTGGGCCAAAGAACAAGCCTTTTATATTAAAATGTTCTCATCAAGACGGTCTTAACCTGGATCAAGGAACATTAAGATTTTTTCTTTTGTAGTTTAATGTCTTAAAAAGTAATTATATTCTTAAATCTCTTTAAATTTAAAAACTTAATGAATACTAAACCCCAAAATAAGTGATTAATATTCTTTAGGCTGTGGTTCAGCGGCTATGTGAAAGTTTGATCCCACAAATCAGGTCCCTTAATCCATACAACCCTGTGCAGGACTATGAAAGCTGCTGCAGCGATTGAAAAAAAGTGGACCCTGTCTAAGAGCAGACACGGTTTAACTTTATATTCAGCGGTCTATTATCATATGCCTCTGCCCACGCCAACAGAGACGTATTCAAAGCCGTAGTTCTTACGACTTGTTCACTCCCTTGTTTCGACCTCCTCACAAGTCCAATAAATCGGAGACGCCAACCACAATTAACGGCTGCGCATATGCACTCCACTGATCTGATCAGATCCGGTCCACGCCAATACCATCTATTCGCCATTATTCTAGAAGTTGACTTAATCAGCTGGAATTCTGCTTCATTCGTTATGAGAAATATACTTTCGCCTCTGTTCTCGATACCGTAGAGGCTGCTGCTCTTGAGAATGTGAAGAGCAACGGTGATATTGAACACTCTTTCCGGCAAAACTCTCTTAACAGTAAATAGATTCGCCACCGGCTCGTTGGCGGTGAATTCTTCTGTGACCATTTATGGATTGAAATCTGCTTAAGGAGTCTTTCAGGACCTGACTGTGGTGTTTGTTTGAAAGAAGCGATTACGGCCATGAATCAGTGTTGCTCTTCACAGGTTGGGGCTCAAATATATCTGGGAAGTTGCGCAGTGCGCTTCGAGATATATCCAGTTTATAACTACTCTACCTATCAGCCATGAGAGAGAAGCAACGTGAGCTCACGTACTGTTTTGTTTCAAATAAATAAAGGCCTGCAATTCACGTAAGGAGAACCCCTGCTATATGGCTGAACTTAACTCTTCTTCATTGTCATTTCTCTTGTTTGTACGCCTCTACTGAATGTGAGATCTGTTAAATGAAATATAAAAATAAAATGCTTATTCTGAATAGATTTTCGGATTTAGTAGAGTATATTTTCCATTAGAGTTAATAATGGATACATATGAGGCATATTGCAAGATATAAGTAAAGAGAATCTTCGCCCTGAGTAATAGAGTATTAGATTTTTGTTGTTGTCTACTACAGTGTACACATAGAGACTTACCAAAGCTTTATATAGTGCATAAGCTGTAATCAAGAAGCACGGAAAATCTGAGAGAAGTTTCGGAAATCAGAGAACCACAGATGAATTGCACAGCATGACCCAATAAATACATGCTCCTTCTTATTGGCCCTTGCAGCGCATGACCCATTAAATACATGTTCCTTTCAGACTATCTCTATATGGCCCATGTTACCATTGAAAAAAAATATTAATAAATTTATTATATATTAAAGTTGAAAATACAAAATAATATCACCATGGCCTGTTATTAGTGTATATGGTCTGTTAAATATAATGAAGTTGTTTCCATAAGAGATGTCTTTAGAGACGAACTTGCCGTGAATTGCCCGTGACTTCCGCTTCTTTCAGAGTAGATTTAACGTTTCTTTCGTCTACCATCATTTGTTTCCAAATAAAATAAAATATTTAGCTATTATGGTTTTATAAGCATCTAACTCTTTAGAAACTTGTAAGGCATGCATCTGAAATCTAATATCTTATCTCACAGGATGCGTGGCCCTTATACTTTAAAAATAATTTAAAGAATTATTTTATGTTTTTTATTTAATTAAATAAAATTTGCAATAGGGAAATGTGCTTATGTGGTATGTTCTATCTAATAAAGATATTAACGTTATAATGCCTATCATTCATGTTCAGATCCAACTAATGTAATGGATAATAAATGTTTATATACATTAATTCATAAGAAAAATTAAAATTCACATTTTATGATATATGTAACATTTTTTGGTGAAAAGTAAATATTTAATTTAATTTTACTATAAGGATTTGGTAAATCATGGGCTATGTGGAAAGTCTAGTAAGAAACATTAATGTTTAAAGTTTATTTTAATCTTATATAAAACTAGTTATGATTAGCCTTGGAATTCACGGGAAAAAAGACACTAAATGAAAAAGTTTTCACTCACCAAACAGTTAAAAAATAGTTATTTTTCTCCCTAGAGATAAATAATCTCAGGTGGGACAAAGGAGCCAAGAAGGGGTACAAGAGAGGGAACTTGAGGCAACCTTAATGACTTGGTACCTAGTGGGAGGAGGTTCGAGTGAGGAGAACGAAGTTGTAAGCTTGTGAACCTGCAATAGGACACTGTTGAAAGATGGAAGGACACTGTGAGTCAGGGTATTCTTAAGCTCATTGGAGCAAGTGGAATCCCTAAGAAAGACTTGTCATTTTGTGAGTTCTTGGACTAGATTTCTACCATCATGATGACTATGAAAAGACCTGTTAGGTCTCTATCAAGTAACTATTCTAGGAGTGACAAACTGGCTCAGGGGGAGAATCCGACGTGATTTTCATTCTCATTGGTTTGGAGGAGTTGTATTTCCCCTTGTGGATTCCATGGGATTCTGAACCTAAAACATAAAGTATTTTGATTTGATTGACTTCTAGAACTAAGTGTTTTCCTGTAACTGTAATAATATGAGAAATTTTATTGTGAATTACTAGCTATGACATAACTTGTCTGAAGGGAATCTATGTTGTGAGTGAATAATTATAGAAGGTTGATCTATAAGATGTAAAAGTATTACTGTGTAAATAATACAAATTGTCTTTGAAATAGGTTAATTTGAAGATTATAGACTGAAGTCCATATTGGAAACAATCTTTTTACTTTATACATACCCAAGTCATACAGAAGGGATTTGCAAAACCCAAAAGTTAATTAGGTCCCACTCCTTCGTAAGACTAGTATTACCATAGTGAAGAAAGAGTAAATGAGTCAAGAGAAGCAATTATTATTTCAACTTTACACTGTTAGATAATAATTATCAAAAAATAATGAATAATTGAAGGATTTATTTTTCGTATAGTTGCATAGAGTCTATTTATGTTGAACCAGTTTAGTTCCTCGGCCGACTAACAAGAACTAGTAGCCAGGAACCAGTATCGACTCAATGCACTTTATGGTCTAAAGAATGGAATGAATGGGTGCAAAATTCTCTAAGAAAATTATCTTGGAGCAAGTTCTGTAAGCATAAGTTAGTCATAAAAAGAAGAAATACATGGTTTCCTTGTTGTATGCTTGAATAATTGAGACCATAACAATATGACATTAGAAAAAAATTACTTGAAGCATGAATTCTTGAAGTTATATTTAGATGCAAACTAGAAGAAAATCTACGACATAATTGTTGGGACAAATCTAGTGATGTTAAATACCATTTAATTTATATTTAGCAACATGAAAATTCGTGATAAACAAGGAAAGATTTACAGAACTAATGGTTCCAAACCCTAGAGATAAAGATCTATAAACAAAAATTGTGAACACCTCGAATGGGTATTTTAATCCATTTATAAAAGAGGAACATTCATCCATTAAACATGGTAGTTCTCGCCACACATTGTGATGAACTTGCCAAGAAAAACCACCTCTTGAGAAAAAAATATTTTCCTTTTTAAACCCTCAGGTCAAAATAACTACAAATTATAGTCTATGAATAGAATTGCTGAATTCTGCAAGTTGTAATCTCGAGCTATTTATAATTATAGTTTTATCTTGAAGTGAAGCCAAATGACCATGTCAAGAACCTGTCGAAATGAGGGTAAAAGTTAAAATAATATGGTACTTGGTGGGCGAGGAGGATGGGAAGAAGCAAATAACTCCATAACAATACCTTGATTGGAATTTTTACCCACAACATTAAGACACCCATAAATGTGTATATATCTATACCTGTGCTGAAGCAAGATAAGAGGGAGATAATCTAGGGAATGAGACAAAGATATACTACCTTTAGAGATCGTCGACGAATCAACAGAAAAGATACTAAAAAGAAGCCAAAAGATAAGATTATTAAAGAAAGGAAACCATAAAAAATATACCCAGCCCAGGGTTACTTTTATAAAAAAAAGAGAATCATTTTACCTCATGGTTGCAGGAAGGTACTCCAAATCCTTAATCTCCCTAGCAGATACCAGCGCAAATTTGGGTGCAGGGCTACAAACAAAAGTAGTCGAATCATGTAACCTCATAAAAAAACCAATAGCATGGAGGAACACTGATTTGAAAAATGTGATTCTCAATAACCTAACCAAAAAGACCCCTAAAATATAGAAAATAATGGTGACAACTCTTGAATTTCCTATAGGCTGATAGGTAGTGGGGGGGGGGGGAGGGGGGGGGGGGGGGGGGGGGTTGTGGCTGGGGCGGGGGCCGCGGGCGCTCAAGAACATGTTATTTACATATGTGTTATACTAAATCATTAGCTGATTCACTAATTAGTTTATTTTATAATTATTTCACAATTTGAATGATCAAGTTTGATAAAAAAACAAAATGACAAGAAAATTGCCATTAATGAAATGATTGTTGGTACAACAATATGAGAAGGAAGAGATGTAAGTGAGATCCCTTGGGAAACTTTGTAGGATTGTAGAAAATTATATGTATGATAAGACCAACGATAAAATATCAAATAGCAAGAGAAGACTCTCATTTGGAAACTATCATAAGTTGGAAAAGGACAACCTGTGAGAACACATATCTATATATGTAGAGATACACATGATAATGAATGGATGTATTCATGTTGTAAGAAAGTTGTTGTTTTAACATGTATCGAAATATTGATAGTCTGCGTAACGCTGACATGATTAGGCAACATGCAGACAATTGAGTAAGGTAATCACAAGAAAATGTGTCATATAAAAAATAATTATTAGTTGGGATAAAGAAAAATGTTGACACGATATTAGCACACAAGTTATATGTGTCTATAATCATATGATGTGTTGCATGTAAAGTGAAGTGTAGAATAGAGAAGGGTGCAAACCTCAAGAAAAGAGTAGATAAAACTCATAAGTAAGGCATGACGGAAAACATGACAGTAAGAGTTAGTAATTTTCTGCCTAGATTTTGTTGACTTCAAGCATGATTGTAACCTTGAATTATCATAGTGGGTTATTTTAATAGTACCTTATACTTCTACCCTTAATGGTCTAATGGAAAATATTAGAAGGAAAATGATATATTAAATAAAACCAACTGAATTATAGAACCCCAATTTTTGCATGAAACAACTAGTGGGTAATTAATGTGGACATGATTGGGTCCACTTGAGCAAAGAACAAGATAATATTATCATGAAGGTGGTAAGTCAAAGTAATTATCTTAGAACTTGGGAATGCTTGTGATGATGTATTTTGATGACGAAATTATGATGGTGCCTAAAGAACAAATCATTGTTACGAGTCATCATGGGGACAAGGTAAGGAAAAAAAATGAACCTTAAAAGAACACACACACACACACACATATATATAGATAACAAGTAGGAGTATTATGTAAGTGGTATCATAAGGTAATTAGTTATTCTTATGACTAGGATAAAGTAGTTTTCTATGGATATGTATTAATATGTTGTTGAACAAAGTAAATAAGATGTTGTGAACTTAAATACAAAGAAAATAACTATGATATAGTAACATAGCGAGTATGAGACAATTGCTACACATACATGCGCAGGAGGGAGGAATCCTATGACAATATTTGAAATTAGAATAATGCATAACCTTCAACAAGAACCTATAATGTAGGATGACCATGGGCCAAAATTGAAGGAATCTTGTAAAGTGGTCTTTTGGCTACGCGAAAGAAAAAAAATAGCATAGCATCAAGGATGGGTAAAAATAAGTTACTTGTACAAAATAGACAAAAATATGGCCACCTTGAACATGGAAGGAATGGTATTTCCATGGTCTAACATTTACAGTAGGACCATGAGATGGAGTCCTTGTCAATTGTCTTAGCAATTGGATAGCTATAGAAACATAAATTTAAAAGAGAGAGAGAGAGAGAGGAAATTCATTGTTAATGTTAATAAATCCACAATTATGTTACTAACCCTTAGTGAGTGCAAGCTACAAACCCCTGATGGGTTATGATGCATGTGGATGACCCCTACTAGGTACATAAATAAAAACTATTGTTATTTATAATAAATTTGGAAATTATATATAAATATGTGTTTTTAAATAATGATTGCTAGAAACTAATATCAACCATCATGATTGTGGATGTAGGTTGAAGCAAGTGGAGTATTCTTATGATACAAAAGAAATATTTACCCAAGTTAAGTGCAATAGAGCACATCAACTGGCAAAGGCTACATGGAAAGATGAGAACAAAATATCATAAGCACAAGGCATATTCCAGCATGTTTTGAAGGTCAGGAAACACTGAGGATGATGTTTTGCTCGATGGGGAGGAGAAGTAACACCCCTCAGTGAAAAGTAAATATTTAATTTACTTTTATTGCAAAGACTTAGTAAATCATGGGATATGTGGAAAGCCTAGTGGGAAACTTTAAGGTTTAAAGTTTATTTTAATTTTATATAAATGTTGTTATGTCTAGCCTTGGAATTCATAGGAAAAGGACACTCAATGAAAATGAAAAAGTTTTCACTCACGAGATAGTTAAAATATAGTTATTCCTCTCCCTAGAGATAAATAATCTCAGTTTGGACAAGGGAGCCAAGATGGGGGAAGAGGAGAGGGACGTTGAGGCAACCGTTAAGACTTGGTACCTAGCGGGAAGAGGTCCAAGTGAGGAGAAGGAAGTTGTAAGATTGAGAACCTATAATAGGACATTGTTGAGGAATGGTAGGATGCTACGAGTTAGGGCATTTTTGAGCTGGTTGGAGTTGGTGGAATCACTAAGACATACTTGTGAGTATATGAGTTATCGGGTCACATTTGTACAATCTTAATGCATATAAACATACCTTGTTAGGTGTCTATCAATTAACTATTCTGGGAGTGACAAACTAGCTTGGGGGGAGAAGCATACGTGATTTCCATTCTCATTGGTTGGGAGGAATGATATTTCTCCTTGTGGATTCTGTGGAAGTATAAACCTAAAATAGATAGGTATTTTCATTTGATTGAATTCCATAAGCAGGTGTTTTCCTATAACTGTAACAATATGAGAAATTTTGTTGCGAATTACTAGTTATGACATAACGTCTTTGAAGGAAATTTTTGTTGTGACATAATAATATGTAATATGTAATATGTAATGTGTAATATTTAATATGTAAAGGTATTATTGTGTAAATGATACAAATTATTTTTGAAAATGTTTAATTTCAAGATTATAGACCGAACTCCATATTGGAAATAATATTTGTTCTTTATACATACCCAAGTCATACAAAAGGGATTTGAAATACCCAAAAATTAATTTAGTCCCACTCCCTTGTAAGACCAGTATTACCATATTGAAGAAAGAGTAAATGAGTCAAGAGAAGCAACTCTTGTTTAAAATTTACACTGTTAGATAATAATTAACAAAAAATAACTAACAGTTGACAAAGTTCATTTTTTATAGTTGCACCGAATCTATTTATACTAAACCAATTGAGTTCCTTGGCCAACCTACAAGAACCAGTAGCCAGGAATCGTTCTCAATTCAATACACTTATGGTCTAAAGAAGGGAATGAAAGTGTGAAAACTTCTCTAAGAAAATTACCTTGGAGCAAGTTGGGTAAGCATAAGTGAGTCATAAATAGAAGAAATACATGGTTGCCTTGTTGTATTCTTGAATAATTGAGAGCACAACAATATAACGTTAGACAAAATGAGCTGAAGTCTAAACTCTATACTTAGATAGAAACTAGAATGAAGTCTACTACATAATTGTTGGGACAAATCTAGTCAAGTTCTAGACCATTTAACCTATATTTAACAACACAAATTCATGATAAACAAGGAAATATTTATTTAATTAATGGCTCCAAACCGTAAAGATAAAAAATAAATAAAGACAAATAAAAAATAATGGTGAACACCTCGAATGGGCCTTCTAATTCATTCACAAGAAAGGAACATTCATCCATTAAATGTGGTAGTTCTCACTACACATTCTCATGAGCCTATCGTGCAAGAAAAGCCAACCATGGAGAAAAATTTATTTTCATTTTTAAACCCTCGGGTGAAAGTAATTACAAAGTATATCCTATGAATAGAATTGTTAAATTCAACCAGCAGTAATCTCGAACTATTTATAATTATAGTTTTATCTTGAAGCTAGGCCAAATGACCTAGGTTATGAACCTATCAGAACGAGGGTAAATTTTAATAGAACCTAGTATTGTGTGGGCCAAGAGAACAAAAACAAGCAAATGAATCCATAATAATAGCTTCTTTGGAAATTTTACCTACAACAAGAAGTCGACCATAAATGTATATATATCTATACTTGTGCTGAAGCAAGATAGCAAAAAGATAATCCAAGGAATAAGAAAAAGATATACTATATTCAGAGGTCATTAGAGAACTAATAGAAAAGATACCAAAAAGGGGAAAATTTTGAGATTAGTACATAAAGGAAACCATAAAAAATATACCCAATCCAAGGTTAATTTTACATAATAAGAAAAACAGAATTACCTCATGGTTGTGGGTAGGTACTCCAAATTCTTAATCTTCTTGGTGGATACTGACCCAAAATTTGGGTGCAGGGATGCAAACAAAAGTGTTTGAGTAATGTAACCTCATAGACAAGCTAGTAGGATGTAGGAACATTGTCAAGATAAATGTGATTCTCAATAATCTGACCAGAAAGAACAACGACATGAATTGTTAAGTGATAATACCTATTAGGTTTTGGTTTATAATTGCAGAGTTTTCGTACAGAGAACAAAAATCACAAATGAGCTTATATTGCGGTGGAGGGAAGGGTTTGGTTACCTCAACCATGATGCTAGCAACATGACCGTCTGATTAAAAACCCTAAGAAGTTTCAAAAAGGATAAAACAATTGTCGAGTGAAGACGTATCTCTAGCCCCTCCTACACATGACATGTGGAATTTGAGATGTTCCAAAGAATTGTAGGTCATAGTGTTCTAGACATTTACATTTAGACATGGGCCTAATGTTTGGTCATATAAAATTATGAGATATTTGACAACATGTCGGACAAATGATTTCAACTAATTCCACATAAGAACCCAACAATACTCAATGTTAATCCAAAGTCACACTAGAAAGTACATTGGTAACCTATGATAAGTCATAATGCTCTAAATGAATTCAAAACATGCATACCATGATGGAAGGGGTGGCTAGTGACTTTATAGCACAACGAAATATTAGATGTATATATACATATAGTGCATAGTTTTGTGCTATGTAAAATCATAGAGTGAGAATATACGAGCTTTGAGTTTATATAGAAAATGTAATTAAAATATTTTCCTTGACTATTTATTGAAATAATATATAATCTAGTCATAATAATCAATTTGATATTTAAAAAATGAAAAATCCAGAAAGATATGTTACAAGAGGGATGCTATAATAGATCTCATTTACCAATATATAAAAAAATAATAAATAAAAATTAACTAAACTATATTATATTTTATTTTTAAATTATTATTTATTATACTTAAAATAATTATATATATATATATATATATATATATGGTCATTTAATTTATATAGTTGTATTAATAATGATTTTTTTGTATTAGTTACTTGTAATCTTCACCTTTTAACTTAGCAATTTATTATATTATAATTGCCTATGATGTGTAATGGAATGTGATTTTTCTTCACACAGTTTTCAAGAGAGCTAAAATAATATTATTGTGCTTTTCCATAAGAAATGATTAGAATGTTTACCATCCTAGATCCATCTAACTCTTCGTCGCTCATGCAAGGAGAGAGATCAAATATGTGCAAATATTTCCTCAAGTTCCAATTTCCAAATTATCTTTTAAAGATTGGTTCATATAAGTTCACGGGATTGATATATATCTAAAAAAAGGGTATTGGGTGTGGTTTGTTATTTGGTGAACAAATTTCAAATTTTTGATTGATATTTTATTAAAAATTATATTTTCTTATAGATGCAAAATTTAATTTTCCTTTTTTCATAGGAAAATTTTATAATAGTGGATAGTAGGTCTAGTTTTAGTTGATATAATCTAAAGACCTTGATGTACAATTACATTATCATGTGAAAATTATAGTATATTGTATACAGTTACAACAATTTTAAGGTAGTGTTATCATCTCTAATTGTTTCTCCTTTGAAAACTTTACAACCACTCCCCACATGCTACAATTCACTAGCCAAAAACTTCTCATAAACCATTGCTCAAAAAGTGAGTATTTTCAAAATAATGATTAGAGACTCTATTTATCAACACCATAATTTAATGTATGTTTACTCAGAGTAGAAAATTTACTTTATTATTCACACAATATAATTTTATACACAAAATTAAGAATGCAAATGTTCCAAACCATTAGTCTAACTCATTTTCATTCATCATAGTTAATTCCCCATATTTTTCCAATGTGGTTGTAGGAAAAAGATAATTCTTATAACTAACAATGTTCTCTCAGCTTCTAGAGCCCCAAATATTCCTTTCCTGACAATTTTCTAACTTCATAGTCTACAAACCTTCCATGTTTAGTTTCTTTATCAACCATAGAGAAAGTGTAGTCAATCATGGACCTTTGAATTGTTCTTGAGCCCGCCAAGTGCATGTGATGGTTGGCATGTTGAGAGGATAAATTCCATAGTAAATATCAAGTTTTTCTATGTATTATACAACCTAGTATTTATTTCACAACACTAACTTGAGGTTTTTGAGTGAAGAATGGTTCAATTGAACTATATCACCCGATTCCAATATGAAATCCAATAAGGACTTAGTCTTAGTATAAGTATATTGAGGATATATATTTCTAATTACTATTTCATTAGAATATTATTATTGATTTTGAGAGTTATGAACCCTTTTGATTTTCTATTTTCATAGAGTAGTTGAGATCACTTCTCCAATGATTTCTAATGTTGTTCTTAGATGCTAGCTTTTAGGATATAGTGAAAATTTCTATCTTAAACTTTTTGGGTTTGCTTTCTTTATATAATGATATATAACCTAGTGTTTGGCTTAATATAATCTATCTATAACTTTTTCTATTCACGTGTTGGAGTTAAACTATTCTCACGAGTAGCTAAATCCACAACACTAGAATCAATGAATTTTTTAATTTGGTTTTGGCTTTCGTAACTTTCTATGTAAAGTTTAACTTGGTTTTGTTTAAGGAAGGAATATTGTGATAAATTTCTATACGATATTGAAGTTGCATTATTTTTGGTGTATCAGATTGTTCATAGTCAATGTTATGGTTTTCTAGACTAGCATTTTGTAAATATGGTCGAGGGTCCCCTTTATGGGTTTCTAGTATTATGATTTCTATTGTAATAGACTATAAGGAAATGAACCTTGTCGAATCCCCTATAAAATTAGCCCAAAAAGCTGTTTGTACTGGAGGTCAGTAATGGAGGTGGGCGGATGGATGTTTTCGCAGATGTTTTTTTTAATTGTGCTTCTATAATATACTAATGCACTGGCGCTTTACTATACATATAATAACTTCCTAATAGAACATGGTGCATGATGGAAAATTTATTTAAAAAGAAAAAGAAAAATAAAAAAGAAGTGCCCTACATAAAAAAGTGCATTGATACATGTTCTACACGATAGCACCGGAAAAGGGTTAAATTTATAAACATGGGAGTCATAAAATTCATTTTTCCAAATCTAGTGCCAAATCAGTATGATAACACCCCTGTGCGTACACAATATAACAGACCATGGAATGTTATCTAAACAATAGTGTGCCACCTATATATAATGCACCGGTGCTTACACTACTCGATAGCACTAGACAAAGGTTAAATTTAAAAAAAATTGGTCCTAAAATTCTTTTCACTATATCAGTGTTATATCCACTAGAAGCACCAGTTCTGTACTTTTATTTAAATGTCCCAGTGCGTACTTAAAAATAGCACCACTGCAGGGTTTTTAATTTAAAAAATGTAGTATTATATTCCCATGAAGCACCAATGTTGTTCATGTATTAAAATGCATTATAATGTTTTTTCATGTTTATGTACATAATTTATATGTTGTTGTTGATGTGTATATTGTTAGGTCATGTTAGATATGTTCATTTAATGTGCCTGCAGGTAAATGTGTATGTGGTAGTAGTTATTCGACATGAGATGTATATTAATGTGACGATGTATGTGGTGATGATATTAGACTAGAATTCTTATGTTTTGTTAGATGTAATCATGATGATGATGCCTTGTTAGATTATTGGATTTGTGTGATAGCTAATTATGTGCTAGACATGTATATAATTAGATTATGGTAGTGAATTTGATTGTGTATCTTAGATGATATCTATGTTTGTTGGGTCCCTATAATACTAGTGATTACCCATTACTATGGTAGTTGTACCCCTTATTTATATTGTTGTTCCCCTATTGCCCCCATATTGTTATTTCTGTGCCCCATAGAATCCCTCTATTGTTATTTTTGTGGCTTTATATTATTATTGTTAGGTCGGCTAGGTTATATTTTGACTCCTTAGACTCCTATATATAGAAAGGAGGTTTTGTCATTTGTATCATCCAAGAATTTTCATTTATGTAATGTAAAGGAGGTTGCCCCCTCGAAGAGGCTGAATTCTAAGGTGTTGATCTATATTTTCTATCTTTTTTGAGCTGGTTTCATAACATTTGGTATCAGAGATTTGGATTCAAGGGTTTCGCTGCTCCAAATAGGTCATCGTGGAATTTTCGCTAAAAAAAATTTTCTGTGATGTTTCAGAAGTCGAAAAAAAAACCCATTTGAGAAAAAATCACGCTGAACCTTGGGTCCAAATTTCAGAGCTTTTGGCATGATATTTGTGGAGATATGATCTGAGTAAGTTGGTCTTTTTAGAGACTCCTGAATTACATTCAAAACAGGTGACCTGGGGAAAATTGTCATAACTTTCTCTCTGAGCATCGGATTGAAATTGCATAAGAAGGTACAGAAAGAAGACAGACTGTAGTTTCTTGTGTACATTGTTCAGATACAAAGGTTGAAACAGTGACTCGTGGCACGTCGTACAAGTTCGCTCTACTGAACTAGTCTATAATCAAGTCACTGTGGGAGATTTCTCATAACTCTTCCTTGGAGAATCCAATTTGGGTCAGACTTGTGGCATTAAATTCAGAAATAGATGATCTCAAAGTACAGAGATACATTAAAGGCAATATCAAGCTCCTACAAAGTGAAAAAAGGTGTGTAGATTTTCTTAAATTTTTGCTTAAGCTGGGTTTGAAAATTTATTTGAAGGAATTCAAAGTGCATAGTAGAGCCTTATTATCGGTAACTGATGCCCCGAGGAAAGAAAATGCAAACACCTAGTAAGGAACCTGAAAGTTCTAGCATGAATCATGAAGAAGAGGAAGAAATGCTACATGATATATCAAAATTACAAGACCAAGTGCAAAAAATGTCAGCCTCACAAAAGCTAACAGAAGCTAAGATAAATGGAATGGAATCTATGATAAAGGGCATGGAATCTAATATGGACGATTGGAAGACAAATTTGAAGACAGACATGGACGATTTGAAGACAAATTTGAAGACATACATGGACGATTTGAAGACAGATTTGAAGACACACATGGACGATTTGAAGACAGACATGGACGAATTGAAGATAAATATGAATAAGTTGCTACAAGAAATGGTCACTAAGGGTGAAAGGGTAGCAAAGGAAACTCATGATGAGAACAAAAGAAATGTTAA
>APFE030900565.1:19246-115820 GCA_000404065.3 Pinus taeda | reverse complement strand
CATCTATAAATGATACATAGTACACAGACTTACCTAGTGATGGAACCTTCACAGGTCCAAACACATCACTATGCACAATCTCTAATATTTGTTTCGCCCTCTTACCACCAGAGGGGAAACTCACCTGATTCTACTTCCGATATACACAATTTTCACAGAAATCAAAATCCTAAGAGCTATTACTCATACCTTCTACCATACCTTTACAATAAAGTATTCAAAGTCCATTCTCTCCAATATGTCCAAGCCTTTGATGCCACAACATTGTCTTCTTTTCAGAGACCACTAGATTTTCTGCTCCACTTTTAGGAACCACAGAACTATTGTACCCATCAAAAACAGTGCTACCTTAGCTTGTACATACTTCTAGTCCGAACTCCCCACATCAATACTAGTGCTCCCTGAAACACCATGCAGGTATCCTTCTCGAACATTGTTCTTACACTTGCATCATCCAGCTTGCTTATAGAAATTAGATTTTTGGCCAATGCAGGAATATGTAGAACACCCAAAAGTGTTCTAACCCTTCCACCTTGCAACTTCAACTTTACTTTTTCGTGACCCACGATTCTAGCCTTCCTATCATCCCCTAAGAATTCATCACCACCATCGTATTTCTCATACTTGCAAAACCACTCTCTATGGGGAGTGAAGTGAAAGGATGCACCTAAGTCAATTAGCCATGCCTCATGATCTACATGTGTACTTGAATAAGCCAAGTACACATCCCCATCTTCATTTGAGGTGGTTTTTGCCTCTACAGAAGGAGCATCATCAGATCCCTTTCCTTTGTCAGGAGCTTTAGATTTACAATCCCTTTTGTAGTGCCTTTCCTTTCCACATTTCCAGCACACCACCTTTACAGGTTTTCCTGGAGATTTAGATCTCCCTCCAGATTTAGATCTCCCACTTGATGACTTATTTTTGTTTTTGTTCTATGACCGTCCTCATACAGACAAGGCATCTCCATTTTGGCTCTCCATATCTTTCCTTCTCATCTCCTTCATCAACAAGGATGAGACTATTTCATCAAACTGCAAGGCAGTTGCATTACTACCTATTGGAATAACCAAACTATCCCATGAATCTGGTAGAGAATGCAACAAACTAATGCACTTATCTTCATGTGAAATTTTGATATCAACATACGATAACTGACTTACCATAATATTAAACACATTGAAATGCTCTGTCACCAAGTCTCCATCTTTCATCCTCAGGTTATACAGCTTTTTCTATAGGAATAGTTTATTCACTAGAGACTTAGATTGGTACAAACTCCCTAACATGTCCCACAAAGCCTTTGTCATAGCTTCCCCTGATACATTCATCAATAATGAATCTGAGACACACAATCATATTGTGCTCTTTTCCTTCTGATCCAACTTCTTCCATTCTTCATCGGACACTCCTGTTGATTTAGTACCCACATCTACCGCAATCCACTGATCTTTATCCACCAACAGATCCTCCATCTTGAGTTTCCACAACTCAAAAATCTGACCATTAAATTTCTCTATCTTTATCTTTCCACTGCTCACCATCTTCTTTCACCACCAGAATCGATCCTGCAGATCTCCCACTAAACAGGGTCTACCACAAGTCCACCCCCTCAGCAACGAAGGCATCCCCTTGAAGCTAAAACAACTCTGATATCAAATTTAGTTTTTAACCCTGTATAGAAATTACCTACATACGAATTCTAGAACACAGAAAATAAACGATGTGAGAGCATAACACATAAAACACATATACACAGATATTTCATTATGTTACAATACATATTTATACATGCCAAAGAATCCAATACCATGGACTGAAAACCATCGCGTCCAAAACCATGTGCGAAAATCATGCACAAAACCATAGGTAGGTTTTCCCAACCTAGCATAGGGTCCAAAACAAAAATTTTCCCAGGTGTTGCCCCAAACCCCATAGAGTGGGGTTACCTACACCCCTCAAACCCCCTGTGATGCCCCCCACTACACAATCGGTGCAACGAAGGGGGGGCTCTGCCCCCTCCGAACCCCCCGGTTAACTATGTGGGCTAGTCATGGAAAGAATATAACACAACCCACCAAAACAACCAAGTGAAAGAAAATGATCAGCCAAAGAGATGGTGGTGATAGAATGAAATAATCAAGGCTCATTTAGCTGATAAAAATGGAAATCACAAGATGTAAATTAGGCATGGGTTCATTTTTACAGAAGCCTAAACCATGGAAAATTAAGCTTGGATTCGGTTTCATGTTTGCACAAGCTTGAAATGAAAAACTATGCTTGCTATAAGTTTGCATGCCCCTTGCATAATGACTAATCAAGGTACATGCCCCCCAAGCTTCATTTCAATCAACTATGTGGATGGAATAAAGGTTGACTTACAAGATCTTGGAAATACTTGACTGGGATTTTATGAGATCTTAATCAAAGACTCAATTTGGAAAAGGAAGTTGTGTCATTTTTTAACTTGGTTGACACATTAAAAGAACTATCTCAAAATCAGTTTCATTTTTTAATGAGGTTGATATAGACCAGAAACTATCCTCATAACTCCTTGGTTCATTTTTTAATGAGGTTGACACAAGACCAGGAACTATCCTCATACCCTTTGTTTCATTTCTTAATGAGCTTGGCACAAGACAAGGAACTATGCTCATGAATCTGATCATGGACCATACGAGAACATGACTCCCAAGAGTTCTTCACTAGATGGAAAAAACATGCTTTGGGAAGAATACATGTCATTTGGTACCAACGATAGATCGGGTTCCAATGCCCCCAGTACATAATGTACTATACCATCTGTGTGATCATCATCAGATGTGGAGATGGAATGGGTAGCCACATAATTGACCTGTGGCGGGGGAGGTACTTCTTGCAAACAAGAGTTGATAGGGGATGATGGTTGCAAAGGAGGTGCCTTGTGACTAATGAATGAAAATTGATCAATGATCACTATTCTCCCTTCATATAGAAAACAAATCACATGGAAAATCGAAGAAACAAGAGCTCCCATGACATAAACATAGTCACGTTCAAGGAGAATATTGAATTCTAAAGGACCTTAGACCACCATCACATCTATATAGACGGTCTTCCCTTCTAAAGTAATAGGGACCTTTGGAAGGAGCCCTAAGGGCTAACTAGTTCCTCTGTTGAAATCCAACAGATTCTGAGTAACAGGAACAAGATGTGGGGAACCAAAAGATTGATAAGTAGCTGAAGATGTGATGCTAACTGACGAGCCTTCATCTACTATAGTGCCATGTACTACCATATTATAAGCTTGTAGTGTAATCTAGAAAGGCACATAAGACGGGAGGTGGAAAGCAGTTAATGGAATCCAATAAAAAGAAACGACATAACTACTTGGTGGGGGCATCATATGATTGCCCCCATGCCTTATAGGAATAGGAGAAGGACACTCTTGAACAGCTGGGACTGGAGGGTCACTCTTCAATTTATGAGAATCTGAGGAGACAAGAAGAACATGAGCAGTATGATCACTACTCTCTTTAGGAATAGATTGAACAAAAGAAGGTGGAACCAAGTCGACACTCTTTCAGACCAATGGTTGGTCAGGAACAGACACAAGAGAGTCATGCTCAGGAAGAGCAGGAAGGGAAAGAGATGAATCCAAGTCAATCTCTTTACCAACTAGGAGAGGGTTAGAAGAAAGCCTCTAATAACCAACAGGGAGTTGGGGTTGAGGGGTTCAAAGGTTTTCCAAAACTTTGGAAGATTTATCCATGAGAGGACAAAGTGAAGAATATGCTCTCCTTCACATAACCTACAGGGGAATCTAATCTTTCCCTTCTTCTTACCATCATTAGCAAATGGTGTAACATCGACATGATCTCCAGAGGTCGACGAGGATGATCGGTTCAAGTCCTGAGACCATACCTCTAAGACTCTGGGAATGCTAGGAAAATCTCGAAGGAGATGGTTACCCTTACATAGCTTGTAAGAGAATCTAACCTTTCATAGAGGATCAGAAGGTTTGTTGACAAGAGGTGCATTTGGATTAACCACTTCACGGTTGGCCTCTCGCTTATCTATCTTCTTCTTCTTTGTCTTCTTCTTTTTCTTCTTAGCCTCCTGGTTATTGGATTTCAAACTTTCACTAGGTGAAGTAGAAGAGGAGGGTGAAGAAATAGGGGAAGAAGGTGAGAGGTCAAACTTAGAATCAATGTGATGTGATTCAAATGAAGAAGATGGCAGGGCAGGAGTTGGGATACTCGGGACCACCAAGGTCAAAAATAACCAGAGAGGTAAACCAATGGTTAACCCAGGGAGGGACAATGTTGCCATATAAGGAGCAACAACATTTCGAAGGGAAGGAAAAGGAATAGGAAATGTTCCCATTGGAATTGACCCTAAAGAATCACTAAGGAAGATAACTTTAACCAGGAATATTTCATGGATAGTTAATTTTAAGAAGCTGAAACAAAACTTTGCCTTTTCATATTTTAAGAGTCGAGAAAACGATGAAAGGCGACTCTAGTCGCTTTCAGAATTAATGAGCTCAAAAGGACAAATGCTCGGGTGATCTTTTCATTTTAAATATTCAAAAAGATCAAATGACTACTCAGGGTACTCTAGGCATAAAGGATTACCAGGTAGCCGTGAACTGTAGAATACCTCCGAGAGAACCGAGAAGTATGGGTAGGCAATCTCCTCAAATGTTGTGTTCAGTATATCACATTTGCAAGGTAGCAAACTCATCTTCCTATGGATAAAGGATTGCAACCTAGTGGGGTCTCCCTTTATATGCATGACGGTATGGGGAGTACAAGTCCATACTAGTGTTGTCTACAGTTAATGGCAACTACTAGGTTTAAAGACGCTGGAACACGTCTCTAGCCTAAACCACTAAATGTGAGTGTTAAGTTTCAATGCTTCCTTAGGTTAATTAAATAAATTTTAACGATTGATCTTGAATTAGGTTTCAATTACAAGGCCCTACCGTTGTCATCTGACAAAACTCCTACATGCAGCTATATGAGAAAAGAGATATTTCTTCGATGAAAGTTAACACTAATTGAGGGATAGAGAACACAAAATTAATGCAACAATTGAAGAATGAAATCTTTCACTAATATATGTCCTAAATGCATTTAATCTTCCCTTAACAACATAAGAAGTTTCGTTTCATTTCCATGCCTATGATGATGCATTTCTAGCTTCTCAATAATGCTACTAATGTAATACTTTCACTTAAGTAAACTAGAATGATGTTCTCCTTCTCATAAAGTGCAAAATGAATCTTTCAAATAAAGAACTTTAAAGAAAATTTCACAATTCTGAACAAACAATCATCAATCAAATCCAAAGCATGATAAATGAAACTAAAAGCAAATTATTCCTTGAATTGAACAAACCAAACACATAAAAGCTTCAATTGACATACCAAGCAATGTAATCTATGCTTGGAATGAGAAAAGAGACACTCGAAATAAGAGAAAAAATGAGACTCTTTCGCTCATTCAATTGAAAATGAAGCAAATAAAGAATCCTAGTCACTTTTGGGAGGAAGAAGAGAGTCTGAGGGTTAAGACACACTAGCATTGGAATGGGAGAAATTCTGATTTTTTCTTACCTTTGAGACCAGAGTGAAGTTTGGGCCAAAAGTAGCGCCGATCGACACAACCGACATGACAGACCAGTACTACAACTAGCGCTGATGGACTAATCGACACGACTGCCTAACTAAAAACTAGCGCTGATCGCGAGATTCAAACAAAAAATAAAAAAGAACTTCACACAGGGTTAGACTTAACACATCAGAGGGTGGGCAAAACCAAGCAAGCACACAAACTAAGCTAAATGAAAATCTCTAGTTAGGGAGAAGATGGTCTAAAATGCTTACGGGGTCAAAATCAAAAGAGCAGAAGACACTAGCCAAGATTGGGGGCATGCCTTAATCTTCACTTATAGGAATCGGTGCGACTGCCTAACTGACAACAAGTGCCAGAGGCTGGTCAGTGTGATTGCTTCTCAGCAACTCGAACTGATCAACATGTCTGTCAGTGAATTAAGCACACTGATTGAGGGAGCTAAAGAAAAAAATAAAAAAATTTGAAACAGGGACCAAATTTGCCACTATGAATTTTAGACTCAGACCAGTAAGTAAGAGAAAAGAAATAGAACCAAAGGGAAAATGTGGAACTAGAAAAGTTCTCATGAAATCATGAAATCCAAGACAAACAAAAGGATTGGGATCCCCAGTGGAGTCGCCAATTTGTGGTGAAGTAAAATTATAAGTGTGGACATGCAGGAATTCCTCTAGCTCGATGAAGGGTCTAGCCACAACAGATACATTTTATGGAAGATTTCCTTAGGTTAGAATCAATCAAGAGGGCCTACCTCTTGGTCGCTTATCCTGCTTGATGATGTTCTCACTTGTTTGCTCTAGCAATCTCTCACTTCCTTCTTCAAGCTCCTGAAACAAGTAAACAACAACAACACACAAACATAATAATAGAAAAATTGCAATTCAACCTACTTAAAAAGTCAAGAAACGTTAAGAAATGAATATGTAATATTACAAAACAGGTGGGAAATCAATCGATAGTTTCATATATTAATATTAAAGAGAGATTAAAACCATTTGTCTTAATGTTGCAATCTTCCTTTGACAAGGCCAAGTTCCCACACACTTCTACTAGCATCCCACAATGGGATCAAACTACAATAGTTTTAAAGCTCTTCCCTTTAGGCTTCACTCCAAACCAAAACACATTTCTCCCTCACACAATTAGTAATAGCTTGCTTGTTTAGTCCAAACCAAAATAGCATCAACACTCAACCAAAACTCTGCAACTAACACTAATTTGTGATTGGGAAGAAGGGAGGTTTATATAGGAAATATGGATAGGATATGTATCGTCTTTTCATGGGAGAAGGACTTATCCCTTGAGGTAGTTCCATCATTATAGGGGAAAGGAGCTCAAAATGTCATCCTCAACCCCATCTGGCAAAACCATTTACTAGACTTCCATTATGAAGCTTCTAGAGCTGCAAGCTTTGGTTCTAATTTAAAAATATTTCCATAATAGGACCGGCGTGACTGGAACATAGCTCAGTCGCTCCGATCGGCATGGGCAATGGTGCCAATATCTGCACATCGACACGGGGGAGACAAAGGCCATTAGCGGCAGTCTTGTAAATTGGGCAAAGCAGAAGTTTTAGGGGAAATGGTGCAAAAGTGAATTTATTTTCTCATGAAGAGGGACACAATGGGAGTTTCTTCATGAAGGTAAAGCATGCGGGGTTCACTGTAGAGGTCCTCCAGGATCAAGGAACAAGGAATACAGGGACAGGGACAAATTGCTGTGTAACACATTGCCAGCTAAGATTGTGCATTGCACAATTTCAGCAGTTAACAGCCAGACTGGAATGTGCATTGTGTAGTTCCAATAGCCAGTCGGTCTCCCAGTAGCCTAGACTGTGTCTTATGCAGTTTTGGTACTCAATCTCCCGACCACCTGGCCGAAATTGTGCGACCTTCATGATCAGTCACATAGGTATGTTGCAAGTCAGTTCTCAAGTTCATTTTTCTTTTCGACTAACAGATTGCTTGCCATGAGTAACCCCATGTCTCCAGGTGTCATAGGTGTTCATCTACCTCTCAGCAACATAGTTATAATGGTTTCCAGGGGAGCATATTCGAAGACACCATTCATAGCAAACTTGGGGATGTAGTGGATCAAGTGTCTATGGACTTCCCTACCCACGAAGACATCAAGTTGTTAGTAGACAAGGACATCAAGATATGATGGTAGTAGAATCACATCGATGAGCATCATGAAATATAGCTAAAGGAAACATACTAGATGCAACGAATGTGAGAGGAAGGTTGTAGACAACACAAAGGTGGAACAAAGTTGCAAGATCAAGTAGATCGAGTAGTGATGAAAGAAACTTTGGAGACCAGGCTATGAGGTGAAGGCACGACATGAAGATCATGCGAAGACAAAGAATGGAACAAAGGAGTTGCATGTGTTGAAGTAGAAACTCAAGGAATAACATGAGCTGCACAGAAAAGTGAATGAGTTGTAGCAGGAATAGGAACAACAGGGGGAACAACATGCACTCATGGATGAAACTGCACCCGTACAAGTTATAGATCCATCCTAGCAGCTGGCACGGAGTAGACAAGGTGAGAACTGTTGTTGATCACATGTAAGGGAATGTAGCAGCATGCATGTCATTGTGCGCACACATGTTATCCCATCCATTCAACACACTCACCAAGGTGAAGACAAGAAGCAAGTATGACTGGAGCTGAACATGTAGTTGATAGTTGATGCGCATGACCACCATCACACACTGGAAGATCAACACAGACACTATGCATTAGTGTATTGTTGGTTCGTTGACACCCAAGAAGACCATGCACATGTTAGCAGATGAGTTTGATGGAGGTGCCATACCAATGCACCCAGATGCAATAGAGGTAAGAGTTCGCTTCAGCAAGATGTCACCATTGAGTACATGCACACCATCACAGACAACCAAGCTTGGCAGTAGCTCACCACCTTCACCATCACAAGCATGTCAAACAGTTGGTCTCACCATAACAGGACTTGAGTGTCAGTGATGTCTTGCATGGCTTGCTCAAGCCATTTTGTCTCACATGAGCACATGTGCATTGTAATGTAATGTCTTGTCTAGTGGAAGTTGAAGTGTCGATAGTTGGACGTAATAGTCATAGAGTAGATGAAGAGTCATGAGGGTAGATGAACTATCACAAAGGGGAATGTCAAGGGTCACCCCACCCTTTACTATAAATAGAACCTCATAACTCATTATAAAGGCTTTTGGTCAGCCAAGCTTCTAATAAGATTATCTTAGAGAGAGATTGGACAATATTGTAATGAGCCTTGACTTCTACACTATGTAGAGCTAGTGCATCTCTTTGGAGGAGCAGTTGGTTGTGGCTGTAACATTACTCTATTGGAACTAGTGGTTTGACATGGATGTATTGTATGACTGGAACTTGTACTCCTTAATATAACATAGCCAACACATTTCATGCATATGTTGTATTGTATTCTATGCTATTTGGTTTACTCTAAATGATATATGTATTGGTTTGCTTATGCATGCATGTATGGAATATTCTGTATAAGTATGTATGAATCTTTTTGAAATCTGTTGTTGGTTTAACCATCACTTTGGATTGCTCGCTAACTTTCTTTCTAACTTGTGATGCATCTTTTCTCATGCGTTCCCTTCCAAGCTGCGTACTATTACAAGTTTCCAAGGGGTGCACTCACCTCACCCTCAGTGTGTTAGAACCTCTCATGCACCTTCCTTGGCTCACTACAGCTATCACAACCTTGCTACCAATAGAGTTATCATACTTGCCTCTGTGCGAAATCACGATCAAGGCATTACCGTACGACTCACTGCTACACGAAATGGTCTGAGGTCTAATTGGGACATGTTACTGGGGAGATCCCCTTACATGTTGGTGGGTCCAACACCGTCAACATTTTTGGTGCTAGAAGGAGGGCCAGAAGAAAATCTATGTCCTCTCAGTCGGTTTTGAACCTTTGCATATCTAACATGGATTCTTTCACTCTTCTCCCTCCGTGATGTTTTTCCAACCATGAAGATGTCACCATCACAAGGGAGTTTTTCAATCACTTGTCCACTTACACGTATGATGGTGAAGGCGAAGTGGCCTGGCCTGAGTCCTTACATGACTTTCTTTCCATGCTTCATGAGGAAGATGGGTGTTCTGACAAACAGGCCAGCTTGCTTCTTATATACACACTTCGTGAATCTCCACTTCAATGGTTGTGCAGCCTACTGGCTGACAACGTGCACTCACTTGATCACTTATGTGATCTCATTGAAGACACTTTCTCTCATTTTGATCCAGGCCATGTTGACCAAAAATTGTTACAACCACGGAAGGCTCTGCATGAATCAATTATGGATTTTTGGCAGCGCTTCCATGACTTGCAGTTTCAAGCTCCAAGGAGCCAAATGAAATTCCTCTATCTTTGGGACCGATTCGAGTATTGTGTGAAGAAATCTGCTCGTCCCAAGAAGAGGTTTGAAATCAAGAATTGCTAAACATTCTTCAATGAGGGAGCTGTGCAATCTCAGCCAAATGCAGTCACTCTAATGGGTGACTATTCGCCATCCCCTCATCAAATAGCTCCACCACTACCGAGTGATGTTGAGGATCATGCTCACACACTTGTTCCACTTTCATATCCTCCCAACATCACTTCTCTCAATTTTTGAGCAGATTTGGTTGTGATTCCATCAAGTTGTCATATTTCTTTTGTTCCACAACCTCTGTCTTTGCACTCGGTTGTTCCTCCAGATGATAATGTCTTGTGTTCTTCCATTCCGAACTCTACACTTGTTGTGAACAAGGAACAAGCTACTGATGGAGTTGGTTTTGCACAACCAACATCAGCTTTCATTCATGAAGAGCATGAGTGGGAGCTTGAGCATCAACACTCGACGAAGGATGACTCCATCCTGTCCGAGACTCCTCCATTCTTTCCTGACATTTTAGGTGAACCTGCCATCCAAGATTTTGCATGTGTATCTTCATCCATGGATGCACCCATTGCTGATCACTCACCGGACACACTGGATGTCAGCCCATCATCCAACAACAGAGGGGATAAGTATTTCATTGAAAATCCACTTGATACTTCATCTACATTTTCCAGAAACAAAGAGGATGTTTTTGTTCACTTGTCATCTACCCCTCTATTTAATTCATTTGATCATGAGGATTCCGATGAAATCATTGATTTTTCTGATCGTGGCAGTCACGATCCATTCACTTCCATATTTGATCATGATCATGACTCTATCGCAGTTGATCTTTCGAAGCCACCAATCTATGATGATCTATTTGATGATGAAGTTGAAACACCCAAGACTGTCAAGGCACTTCAGCTTGAGCTAATGGTTATGTCAGGCATTTACTCTCTTTGGGTTATTCTCACTTCCGATCAAGAAACTGTTCAATCACCCAAGGCTGCCCATCATGCATCTATATGCATTGAAGATCTATCTCCCACACAAATCATGCTTCCTCCACTTCAACTACACGATCCCATCACTCATGCATTGGAGGAATCTTACATTGCAAGCATGCGTGCATGACATAAGTTATCTTTGTTTCTTTCGTTTGCTTGCATGTCATATTCAAGAGTGTGGTTTTTATTCAAAGTTGCATGCAGTGTCGAACAACACCATGATAGGTCCACGGACTACTCTTCATGCACTTGCACTCACTTATGTCCTATGGGAACTTTGAAACACAAACTATGGTTGTCTTCGTTGTTATATCTTTCTTGCTTGCTAGTTCATCCAACTAGGTTGCTCGCGGACCAAGCCTTCACCAACATGGGCCAACCAATGTGCTAGCGGCTACCTTGGAAATATTACTTCACGTGATCAGGCCCATGGAACGTTAGCTTAGGAGCAAGAGTAGTGTTTGCTTTCAGTTAGTTTTCTTGCATGCTTGTTTTCTTACTTGCTTGGTTTGTTGGTTTTTCTACTTACTTGTTTTCTTACTCACTTTGCTCTTTCTTTTCTCTTGCTCTTGATCTTGCTCTTCGTCTCTTGATTTTCTTTGTTGTTTGTTAGTTTTCTTATTTTGTTCATAGGTTAGTTTCGCATGAAACCATGTATGACTCTTGAAACAAGCTGGGTAAAGTACGAGAGACCTTGTGCTGCTATCACTACTTCGTTATCTATCATCCTCCCTCTGTATGAAGAACTTGTTACTTTTAGTCCATGATACGTCGATGGAAAATATGTATTGTTCAAAGTGAAACTTGGTGAAAACACAATGCTTGTGCGCTAACTAGTGTCATCTACTCTAGTCGGTTTTTTTGGGTTAACCTATGTCAGCTCAGTCAAGTAGAGTGAGGTGAGGGGGAAAACCTTAACAAGCACGTCAGAGATATAATAAACTACTTCTATGCTAGAACAACCTCTTATGCTCTCAATAAGTCAGGATCCCTCTTCCACCTCTGAAATGAATAAGCTCTATGCACAGTTATGAAGAAGAGAAATAGAAAGAATGAAAAAGTGAAAAAAGTTACAAAAAAATGAAAATGAATAAGGCGAAAGAAGAGAAAGGCTTCCGATGCAAAGAAGTGATGTAAGTAACTTCGTTGGGGTACTGACCAGGATCATTGGCAGTGGAGCCATGCTTGTCTTCCTATGTAACTTTGTCAGGGTACTGTTTAGGCCTGCTACCAACAGAGCAACACCAGAGATGAAACTAAGACTCTAATGACTATAATGCTTGTGCATTGATATACCCCTCAACCCCAATTGAAACAAATGTGTTGACTTGGCTTGGAATGTGTGTCAATCGACCAAGAGCTTGGCGAATGCTACATCTTACAATCAAGCTAGTGTGAAACCAAGACAAGCTGAGAACTGTACAATACTTTCGGAGGTGTTAGACTTGCTTTTCATGAACAAGGTCCATTCAGACATCTGGGGTTCTACCAGTGTGTCGCCAAGTATTGTAGCAGCTACAACCACCCTCCAAAATTTTGCCTTAGCTTCATTTTGCAGCCTCCCTACCAACCTTCACAACACCTTGCCTTGCTTCGTCAAGTACATAAGCTATAGTGATTTTCTTGCAGAAGGACAGCTTGTTGACCAAACCTTGATGCATTCCACTCATAGGCTCTTCATCCAAACTTGGTTTAGCAGTAAGCTGAGTAGCTACTTCAAGAATTTGCACAAATCTGGAGGGAAACAAGCCTTATCTCCAGAAATTGTGTAATCCTGGCTGGCAGCCTACTGGGCCCTAGAATTCCGCAATTTTGTTAAGCAAGCTCCACCCAGAAAATTGTGCAATCCTTCCTAGCTGGGTTGCTTAGCCCAGAATTTGTGCAAATCTAGGTAGAAGTCATACGCTTTTCCCATAAATTGTATAAATCATATGAGTAGCCAGGCGAGCTCCTAACTAGAAATGTACATTTTCTCCCAGCAGTGGAGCAACCTCTTGCATGTGTAGCTCAGTTGACCGGTTTCCTCTGGGACCAAGAAAAATATACTTGCATGCATGAGCTACTTCTCCCAAGGTAGCATGCAAAGGCATCCCTTGTTTCAAGAATCCATTTTTGGCAGTTGGAGGTTACATGCAAGGATCGTTTCAGAAACCTCCCACCAAGTGTCCCTTTGCCCAGATTTGTGGCATGCACATCACAACCTCAATTTTATCAAAACTCATCAACTAGACACTGCAAAGCTCATTCCTCACATCGTCCTTGTAGCTCTGACATGCCACATTGCATCTAGGAGCTGTTGGCACATTCAACTTAGCTGTTTTGGGGTAAGCTTGCTTTCCATGTCTTGTGTTGCATTTTAGGTGCTTTTTGTGTTTCGCTTTGTATGAACGTTCTTTGCTTCATTTCAGTGAGCACGTGCTGTCGTTTTCATACATACTAGCTTGTACTAGCACCATTTCAGTTTTCATTAACATCTCACTACTGTCACATGCACAAATTGTTTTTCACGAATGGTCGTTGATTCGATGACTCACCTCATCGACAGGCATGTTGTTCCATTTTTTGAATCTGTCATTCACCATTTTCATGCACGATAATTTTCTTATGCTTACACTCAATATCGCCATGCATTCACTTTCACATTCGTGTTCAGTTGTCCATCGGTGAGTCTGGGTAGCCTCGGCCCAGACTCTGCCTCACCAAGACAGCATTGCACAATTTTGGGAGCGAAGGCTCTGTCTTCCTCTCTAGAAATTTAGATTTCTACCCAGGAGCTGTTCTAGAGGCTTTCTTTGTGCAAGTCGAGGGATAGTGACTGCTAGTCTAAAGAATTACACAACGCAGTCACTAAGCCTAAAACCATTTCCAACTGAGATTGTGCATTAGGCAATTCTAGTAGTCAGTAGCCATATTGGACTGTGCATTACACAGTTCCAGTAGTCAGTCAGCCTCCCAATAGCCTAAACTATCCCTTGTGTAGTTTTAGCACTCAGTCTCTTGACCTCCCGGCCGAAATTACGTGACCTTCATGATCAGTCAAACAAGTATGTTGCAAGTAATTTCCCAAGTTCATTTTGGTTTTCGACTAACATATTGATTGCCATGAGTGTCGCCATGTCTCCAGGTATCACAGGTGTTCATTTTCCTCTCAAAAGAATAGGTACAATGGTTTCCAGGGGAGCAGAGTCGAAGACACCGTTCAGAGCACACTTAAGGATGCATTCGATCAAATGTCTATGGACTTGCCTACCCATGAAGACATCAAATTGTTCGTAGACAAGGACATCAAGATATGATGGCAGCAGAATCACAGTAAGCAACATCATGAACAGAAGTTGAAGGAAGCATACTAGATGCAATGAATGCAAGAGGAAGGTTATTGACAACATAGAGGTGGAACAAAGTTGCAAGCCTAAGCAGATCCACTGGTGATGAAAGCAACTTTGGAGACCTAGGGTATGAGGTGACGGTGTTACATGAAGATCACATGAAGATAGAGAATGGAACAAAGAAGGAGTTGCATGTATTGAAGTAGCAACTCAAGGAAGATCATGAGATGTACAGACAAGCGAATGATTTGCATTAGGAATAGGAATAGTAGGGGGCACAACATGCACTCACAGATGAAATTGCATCCGTACAAGTTATAGATCCATCCCAACAGTTGGCACAAAACAAACAAGGTGAGCAGTGTTGTTGATCAGATTCAAGGGAATGCAACAACATGCATGTCATTGTGCGCATGCATGTGATCCCACCCATTCAACACACTCACCAAGGCAAAGACAAGAAGCAAGTCCAACTGGAGCTGAACATGTAGTTGAAAGTTGATGCACATGACCACGAACACACACTGGAATATCAGCACAGACACCATGCATCAGTGTATTGCTGGTTCGGCTGCACCCAAGAATACCATGTGCATGCTAGTAGATGAGTTGGATGGAGGAGCCATAAAAATGCACCCAGATACAACAGAGGCAAGAGTTCACTTCAGAAAGATGTCACCATTGAGTGCATGCACACCATCACGGATGACCAATATTGGCATCAGCTCACCACCTTTACCATCACAAGCATGTCAAAGAGTTGGTCTCACCACAACAGGACTGAGTGTTAATGAAGTTTTGTATGGTTTGCTCAAGTCATTTTTTCTCACATGAGCACATGTGCATTGTAATGTAACATCTTGTCAAGTCAAAGTTCAAGTGTCGATAGTTGCATGTAACAACCATAGAGTAGATGAAAAGTGATGAGGGTATATGAACTGTCACAAAGGGGAATGTCAAGGGTCACCCCACTCTTTTCTATAAATAGAACCTCATAACTCATTGTAAAGTTTTTTGGTCAGCCAAGCTTCTGATAAGACTATCTTAGAGAGAGCTTGGACAATATTGTAATGAGCCTTGGCTTCTCCACTATGCAGAGCTAGTACATCTCTTTGAGGAGTAGGTGGTTGTGCGGTAATGTTCCACTATTGGAACTAGTGGTTGGACATGGATATATTTTATGACTGGAACTTACACTTCTTAATATAACAGATCCAACACGTTTCATGCATATGTTGTATTGTATTATATGCTATCTGGTTTACTCTAAATGATATATGTATTGATTTTCTTATGCATGCATGTATTGACTATTCTATATAAGTATGTATGAATCTTTCTAAAATGTGTTGGTGGTTTAACCATCACTTTGGATTGCTCGCTAACTTGCTTTCTAGCTTCTGGTGCATCTTCACTCATGTGTTCCCTTCCAACCTGCGTACTATTACAGGTTTCTAAGGGGCACACTCACTTCACCCTCAGTGTGTTAGAACCTTTCATGCACCTTCCTTAGCTCACTACAACTGTCACACCCTTGCTACCAACAGAGTTATCTTACTCGCCTCTGTGCAAAATCGCGGTCAAGGCATTATCGTAAGACCTAATGTTGGGACTCCTACACCAAATGGTTTGAGGTGTAATTGGGACTTCATGCCATGGACATCCCCTAAAATGTTGGTGGGTCCAACACCGTCAACAACATGTAAAAAGTGACTACAAGATTCAGAAATGGGAAAACAAGTAAGTGTGTGAAGCAAGTCGCCGCAACGACGACCGTTAGTGCAGAAACAATGTCATGCATGCGAAAGTAGTGAGATGTAATGAAAAACTGAAACAATGCTTCTACCAGCTAAGATGCATTAAAACTACAACAAGCATTCAAAAAAACCAAGAGAACAACACCCACATAAACCGAAATACAAAAAGCGACAAAAAAACAGTAAAAGACATGAAAATAAGACTTACCCAGAAAAAGCTAAGCTGAGTGTGCCAAATGCTCCTAGATGTGATGTGGGATGCTAGAGCTCTAAGATCAAAGTGAATAATGAGCTCTAAAGTGTCGAATAAATAGTTTTGATAAGATCAAGGTTGATGACATACATGCCACAAATTGAGGAAAAAGTGACACTTGGTGGGAGGTTTCTAAAACGGATTTTGCATGTAACCTCCAGCTCCTAAAAATGGATCCCTAAAATATAGGGATGTTGTTTTTCTTTTTTTTTTTCTGGGAAAAATTAGCCCATGTATGCAAATCAAGATTGGTTAGTCCTAGAGGGAACCGATCAACTTGGGAGTACATGCAATGGACTGTAAGAATGTGGATGACTTCTACGTAGTTTTTGGGTTGAGTGGCTTTGGGTGCCCCTTAGGCTCTGCACAATTTCTGGACTGAAGCCTTCGCTGTCAGCCAGAACTATGCAAATTTTGATAGTATGCCTAGTGATGGGTTGTTCTACGCAATTTCCAAATGGAAGTCTACCTGCTTGATCTGTGCATTTCCAGAGAGAAATAGGCTGCCTTGATGGTCTGTGCAATTCTAGAGAGGAAGGTTGGTTCCCCTTCAATTCTACGTAATTTTCCAAGTGAGCACAAAAAATGAAAAATGATCAAGTTTCAGAATGTCAGCTTGTCCCTGGGAGGCAAACAAGCTAGAAAACACAAGCTGATAAGACATTGAAACTCAACTAAAGCATATGTACCTGGATAGTGCAAGACATGGTGCTAAGGATGGTTGGTAGGGAGGCTCCAAAATGAAGCTAAGGAAAAATTTTGGAGGGTGGTTGTAGGCACTACAACACTTGGAAACACATTGGTAGAACTCTAGCTCTTTGAATGGACCTTGTTTCATGAAAAGCAAGTCTAACTCCTTCAGAAGTATTGTTTGATTCATAGATCATCTTGGTTTCCACACTAGCTTGAATGAATAATGTAGCACCTGCATGCTCTTGATTAGTTAGTACACATTTCAAGCCAAGTCAACACAATTTTTTTGATTGGGGATGAGGGGTATATTGGTACATAAGCAATATGATTGCCAGAGTTGAAGTTTCAGCTTTGGTGTTACTCCATTGCCAACATGCCTAGACAGTACCCTTACGGAGTCCTGCAGAAAACACAAGCGTTGCTATGCTGCTAGTGAGCCTAGTCATTACTCCATTGGAGTTACTTGCATCATCTCTCTGCATATGAAGCCTTTCTTTTCTTTTGTCTTATTCATTTAAAAAAAAAAAATCAGATTTTCATTTTTTAGTTTTCAAGAACTGTGCATAAGAAATTATTTATTTTAGAGGTGGAAGAGGGATCCTGACTTATTGAGAGCAGAAGAGGTTTTTCATTCAAAGAAGTATTATGTATATACCTCTAACATACTTGTTAAGGTTTCCCCCCTCACCTTACTCTACTTGAGTGGGCTTACAAGGATTAACCCAAAAAAATTGATTAGAGTAGGTGGTACTAGTTAACGCGCAATAATTGTGCTTTCATCAAGATTCAACTCAATCAGAATGTATTTTCCATTGGTGTACCATTGACTGAAGACAAAAAGTTCTACATAAAGAGAGGACAACAGATAACCAAGTATTGATAGTTTTACAAGTCCCTTATACTTTACCTTGCTTGTTTCAAGAGTCGTACATCGTTTCATACGAAACTAACCTACATGAATAAACAAGCAAACTAACTAAAGAGAAAAGAGAAAAAGTAAATGAGAAAGAAAAGAAAGTAAGCAAAGCAAGCAAGAAAGTAAAAAAACAAACAAGTAAAGAAAAAAAACATGCATGCAAGCAAACAAAAAATAAATAAGACACTACTCCTACTCCTAAGCTAATGGTGCATGGTTCTGATCATGTGAAGTGATATTTCCAATGCAGCCACCGACGCATTGGTTGACCCATGTTGCTAAAGGCATGGTTCGTGAACAACACAATCAAGTGAACCATGAAACATGAAAGATATAAAAATGAATACAAACACACTCCGAGTTTAAATGCATCCACATAAAAGAAATGAGTGAAAGCACACAACAAGCACTCTGTGAACTTACCATGGTGTTGTGATATACTGTGTGCAGATGTTAAGAATATGCACTCTATTAACTATGACATGCAAGCAAATGTGAAAAAGAGAGATAACTTACGTCTCGCAAGTGTGCTTTCTGTGTAAGATTCCTTCAACGCATGAGCGATAGGATCATGTGATTCAGGTGGAGGAAGTGAAATTTGTGTGTTGGATAGGTCTTCAATGCAATAGATGGGTGATGAGGAGCTGGGTAGTTCAATAATTTCTTGATCATAAGTGAAACCAATGTTTGGATAGCAAGGGTCTGACATAACCATCAACTTAGGTTGAAGTGCCTCGATAGCCTGCGGGGTTTCGAGTTCATCGAAAGATCGATCATGATAAACAAGTGGCTTTGAAAGGTCAACAATGATAGAATCAATATCGTGATCGAATACGGGAGTAAATGGATCAGGACAACTACGATTAGAAAAATCAATGAATTCATCATCATCCTCATGATCTGATGAATCAAATAGAGGGGTAGATGAGAAGAAAAAATGTTTACCCTCTATGTTTCTAGAAAAGGTAGATGAAAAAATCAAGTGGATTTTCAATGAAGAATTTGTCCTCTCCGCTATTAGATGATGAACTGACATCCAGTGTGTTCTACGAATGATCAGAAGTAGATGCATCCATGGATGGATTTACAAAAGGAAAATAATAGATAGAAGAATCACCAAATATGTCAAGAAAAGGTGGAGGAGGTGCGGATAGAAGAAGGTAATCCTTCACCACAGGTTGATGTTTAGATTCCCAGTCATACTCATCTTAAATGACAGCGCAGGCTGGTTGTGCAACATCAACTTGGGCGATGGCTTGATCCTTGTTCACAACAAGGGTAGAGTCCACAATGAAAGAACACAAGATAGTGAAATCTCGAGGATCAATAGAACGTGAATATGAAGGTTGAGGTAATAGGTGTGTATGACAACGCATGGGCTTTCGAACCAAATCTGCATAGAAATTAAGAGTTGTGACGGTGGGAGGATGTGATGTTAAGAGACATGTGTGCACGTTCTCCCACATCACTCTGTGGGGGTGGAGCTTTTTTATGAGGGGAAGGGAGGCAGTCATTTGTGACAATGATTGTATCTGCTTCTGATTACATAGCGCCATCATAAGAGTATGCTGAATGGGGCTTGAAATTTAACTTCATTTCATGATAGAGTGATTTGGTAAGGAAATATTCAAATCTATCCATGAGATATTGGATTTTCATTTGACTTTTCAAAGCTTTAAACGTAAGTAAATGGGAGTGCTGTTAAAAATCCATAGGTGATTCATGCAGGGCCTTCCATTGTTTTAATATTTTCTTGTCAAGAGCTTCAGAATCAAAATGATGGAAAATGAAAATTTTGATTAGATCACTGAACTCCTTAAATTAGTGCACACAATTGTGAGGCAAGTTGCAAGAAGCATGTTGACGTCTAATTCATAAAAATCTTTTGCATCTTCCAAGAATGCAAGGAATTCATGTAAGTTCTCAGGCCATGCCACTTCACCTTCACCATCACACGTGATTTCAGACAAGTGATCAAAAAACTCCTTCGTGATTTCAAATGAATGTGCATTGGATAGACATCACAAAGGGCTAACTACAGCGATATCCATGATAGAAGTGTGAAGATTCAAAACACGATGTGAGGACTCAACTTGTCATATTGCCCTCCTTCTAGTACCAAAAGTGTTGATGGGGTTGGACCCACCAACATGTTAGGGGATCTCCTCATTAAGATGTCCCCACTAGATCGCAGACCGTTGTGAGTAGGAGTCCCAGCAGTGGGTAGTATGGTATCGCCTTGGCTGCGATTGTGCACAAAGGTAAGTAAGATGTCCTTGTTGGTAGGAAGGGTGTGACCTTGTAGCAAGTCAAGGAAGGTACATGAAAGGCTCTAAAACATGGAAGGGGGAGTGAGTGCGCCCCTTAGAAACCTATAATAGCACGCAACTTGAAAGGGAACACACGAGCAGAAATGCATCACAAGATGGAAAGTAGGATAGCCGACAATCCAAAGTGATGGGTTATATCAAAAACATGTTTTGATGATATTCATACAAACACATACAGAATAGTCCATACATACATGCATAAATAAAAACTACATATATCATTAGAGTAACTAGGATAATCGAACTACAATAGCAACATATACATGAAATGTGTTACCTCTGTCATATTAAAAGAGTGAAAGATCTAATCATACATACAACCATGGCTTGCACTAGCCCCGATAATGGAACATTATAGTCATTGTCGCCTGCTCCTCCAAAGAGATGCAGTAGCTCTACACTGTGGTGAAGCCAAGGCTCATTATAATACACTCAAATATTTCTCTAAGTTATCCATATAGGAAGCTTGGCTCTCAAAAGCTTCTACAATGAGTTATGAGGTTCTATAAATAGCAAAGGGTGGGGTGACCCTTGACATTCCCCTTTGTGACTCTTCACCTACCCTCATGACTCTTCAAATACAACATGTTTACATCACAATATGCACATGTACTCATGTAAGACAAAAACAGGCTTGAGTAAGCCATTCAAAACATCACGAAGACTTGGAAAATTGTGGGAATACTAACTCTTCGACATCCTCACGATGATCAACGGTGGCGAAATGATACCAAGATTTGTAGTCCGTTATGGTGTCCGTGTGCTCTTTGGTGACATGCTTCTAAAAGAAAATTGTTGCCTTTGTTGAATGTAAGTACACTAATTTGGCACCTTTGCCCCACTTGTCTAATAGCATGTGCATCATAGTCTTGATTGTAGCCAGACCAGCAACATATTGATGCATAGTGTTTGTGCTCATCTACAAGTTTGCGCCGGTGGCTATGCACATCAACTGATCAAAGTACTTGTCTAGGTCCATTTAGACTTGGTTCTTTGATTTCACCTCGGTGAGTGTGCCGATGGATGGGATCACCTGCGTGCACACAATGACATCCATACTCCTAAACACTCATGCATGTGAAGCCTCCAAGATGGTGATTAACTGTGGGAGTTCCTCATAGTTCCAGATCTAAATCCGGATGCATGCCTTCAACTCTACTGCCTTTTGCTTCATCATCTTTGCCAAAAGTGCAATGTGGATCCCTTGTACCTCATTGGCCATATTTTCATGTCATCGATAACAGTGTGTAAGTCTGAAAATATTTATGCTCTCCTAGAATAACGTTGTTGCCAACTGTTGAGATGGAAAACTAACTTATGCACAGTCACGAATCTGAAGTACAACTTCCGCATGACTATCTCAAGAGACGATACTTCATCTAGTATTGCTCTCCTCAACTCTGCTCTCGTGGATGTTGTAACTTACTCTCCTCCCTGCTTGGCCACTTCTAACTCTTTAGCCATGCACTCATTATCTGCTATCAATAATCTAACACTCATGCTGGTGGCTTCGACATATGCTTTGGTAGCATCGACCAATGCATCTGAATGTATGTGCACATCAGACACGATCACTCGCTCTTCAAACTACACAAGAGATACACGTACATCTAGAGTAGGCATTTTGCGTGACTCCACAACTATGTGTTGTGACTCATCAAAAGATATGTTGTGCATCTTTACTTTTGGATTGTCTTCAGGGATTTCAGTGTCTCCTTGATCACTCAAGACTTTCTCTACTTCTAGATCTTTTGAAGCTGGTGGAGTGAATGATCCAGGTGGATATTGGTGGCCACTTGCCAAGTCCACCTGGACCTCCACCATTGTCTTTCTCAGCATTTTCAGTTTCCTTAATTGCAGCACAACTTACTATTTTTAGCAGTTTTTCGGGTCCTGAACTTCCGGAACCGTTTTGAGGCCCTAAACGACGTTTTTTGGGGAATCCAGGGGCAAAATGGGTCCATCGAATGGACTGATGTTGCCCATTCCAACAATGGTAGTTCTCGGATAGATATTTCTAATGAGCTATCATACACGTCAAACGGAGATCGTATGCCAAAGTTACGACCCCGGGAAATTGATGTACCAATTTACCCAAAACGGGGCCCACAATTTGGCGTTTCATCTTCTAAGGGTCGGTTTTGGAATGTGAAGGGTTTTCCATTGTTTCTCAATAATAAATAGGCCTTCGAGCCTCATTGTAACACAAGTTCGGAACAGTTCAGAGACATGTAGCCGCACATCTCTTCTCAGAGATAAGCTACCATCGTCCTAGCTGGTTTATTTCCATTTCTGGTTGTAAGCATATTTCAGTATTTTCCATTAATGAAATGAAGTGTTATTTCCGCTGCATCTCTTTATTTATGGTTATCGCATCTCTGTATTTATGGTTATCTCTGTAATATATTGCGTTCCTGTTTAAATCCGGATCAGTGGTATCAGAGCGGTCTGCTTTTTCTCTGTTTTTCTTTGCATGTCCCCAACGAGGTCGGGATATAAGGAGTTAGGGCTTGAACTGGTCGAACGTTTGCAAGACCAGCCTCGAAAATCTCGACGTCCTCCCATGGCGGATGAGAAGAAAGACGAGGGGGCAGGAGATCCTATCAAAATTTTGCTCAAAGAAGCGCTCGAGCGGCAAAGGAACGCGATGATGGATAGCTTTGCGCAGATCCTTCAGCGGCTACCCAGAGGCGACGCATCGTCTTCCAACAGCTACTCTGGAAATGCCACACCGTTTAAGGTACAAGTGAATTTTGAAATCCCCATCTTCGAGGGTAAAATAGACGCAGATGCAGTAGATAAATGGTTAAATCTGCTAGAGGGTTATTTTTCTGTTCATGAATTTTCAAGCCGGGAAAAGATTGTTTTCGCTCTTCTCAAAGTAGCCCCCCACATCAAGGACTGGTGGGAAACCTACTGCGAGCAGAAGGATGAAAGCACAGGCTCACTATTTTCAGCCGCACCCACTTGGGATTCATTTCGGGAAGTTATCAAGGAGCAGTACTACCCTGTCAAAAGCTATGAGGACAAATACATCAAATGGACCACACTGCGGCAGGGACGGGACCAAGATGTGTCTGAGTTCATAAACATCTTTCACACCCTTCGCACACAGTTGGGTATCAAAGATTCCGAGCTGCATCTGGTACTCAAATACCGCGGTTGCCTACATAGATACATTCAGGAAGAGATGGAGTTCTTGAACATCTCCTCACTTGGCACAACATACCGATATGCTGTCAAAATTGAGCAAAAGTTAAAACAGAAGAAGCGAGACTTTGGATCTGTAAATCCGAAGCCCAAAGGACAAAGCCAAGGCGGGGTGACCCAAGACAACCCGTCAAAGCCACAAGAAAAGAACAACACCACGAAACCGAAGAAGGACACAGGAAAGTGGTGTGAGTTCCACAAGAGTCCCACTCATAACACAAGTGAGTGTCGGACCAAGCAGTCATTGGTGGTTGAGTTGAAGGCTTCCGAATCAGATACATGTTCTGACCCTGAGCCAGAACCCAACAAGGGTAATGGCAAAGGGAAGCAGATCATTGATGCGGATGCCAGCGCCACTGTTGCCACTGCCAAGATCCAGAAGAATGAGCCCGAAGAGCCAGAGGAGGGGGAACGTGTTTTCCACTCACAGATGTGGGTGAAGGGTTCGCCGCTGCAATTCATTGTCGACAGTGGCAGCCAAAAGAACCTGATTTCAGCAAAGGTCATGAAGCGGTTGGGCCTACCGACTACACCACACCCACAGCCATACAGTATCGGGTGGCTTCATGAAGGACGAGATCTCAAAGTTCGCCAGCAGTGCGGCCTTCCCTACAGCATCAAGCCATTCACAGACGAGGTATTGTGTGATGTTACACCTCTGGATGTTTGTGATGTATTATTAGGCCAGCCATACTTGTGGAGGCGACATGCTGTGTATGAGTCAAGGCCTCGTGCTTTCATTATTTCTTTGAATAATTCATTATATAGGATACCAGAGGTAGCCCCACCTACCGCCACATCTTTGATCACTGCTAAGAAAGGCAGCAAGCTCATATCACAGACCATGAAATTCATCTGTATGGTTCATTCCCAAAGTAAGGGGAAGATCGTTGCTACATCCATGACCCCCGCAAAGGGTTCCTCCACGCAGCAGCAACATCAGAAGGATACAGTCATGACAGAACACAGAAACAACTTTTCCTCACCCACAGGGTTACCACATAAGTTTCAGGTGGCCGACAAAGTTTGGTTACATCTGCAGAAAGAATACCTTACAAGAGCCCATCAGAAGCTCAGACCACTCCAACATGGTCCTTACAGCAGTACCAAGCCTATGGGGAATAATGCTTTGGAGCACAACATTCCTCCATTCCTTCACCTGCACCAAGTGTTCAATGTGGATCATCATCGACCATGCTTCCCACCATTACTGGACACATCAGACAGTGCAGAACAAGTTCAGCAGATGGAGGAGCTCAACAAAATGGGGACCATTGCTTCCTAAGGGGGGAGGAATGATCCAGGTGGATATTGGTGGCCACCTGCCAAGTCCACCTAGAACCCCACCATTGTCTTTCTCAGCATTTTCAGTTTCCTTAATTGTAGCACAACTTACTATTTTTAGCAATTTTTCGGGTCCTGAACTTCCGGAGCCGTTTTGAGGCCCTAAACAACGTTTTTTGGGGAATCCAGGGGCAACATGGGACCATTAAATGGACCGATGTTGCCCATTCCAACAATGGTAGTTCTCCGATAGATCTTTCTAACGAGCTATCATACGCGTCAAATGGAGATCGTATGCCAAAGTTACGACCCCGAGAAATTGATGTACCAATTTATCCAAAACGGGGCCCACAATTTGGCGTTTCATCTTCTAAGGGTCAGTTTTGGAATGTGAAGGGTTTTTCATTGTTTCGCAATAATAAATAGGCCTTCGAGCCTCATTGTAACACAAGTTCAGAACAGTTCAGAGGCATGTAGCCGCACATCTCTTCTCAGAGATAAGCTACCATCGCCCTAGCTGGTTTATTTCCAATTCTGGTTGTAAGCATATTTCAGTATTTTCCATTAATGAAATGAATTATTGTTTCCGCTGCATCTCTTTACTTATGGTTATCACATCTCTGTATTTATGGTTATCTCTGTAATCTTTTGTGTTCCTGTTTAAATCCGGATCAGTGACCTTTTGGTCCTGAGGCATCAGGTCAACATCCTGATCTAACTCTGGCCGAACCATATCTGTGTCCATCTACTCTAACATTTGTTCAATCTCTTGAGAAAAGTCCTAATCCTATGACTCCTTACCCTGTCTACTATGTGTCAACTATTGTGCCTCCGGTTGTTCCTGTTTATGTTGTTCTTCCTTCTCTCTTATTCATAGCTCTTGTTCTTCCGTGAGTTGTTGCTTCAACTCCTACAACTCTTTTTGTGCTTCCTCCAACTTATGCGTTTTCCTCTGCCTTTGCATGATCCTCCTGTCATGCTATCACCTCCTAGCCTCAATCTCCAAAGATGCTTTCAACACAAGTTCGTCTTATTTGAACTTGCAGCTTTGCTCCGCCTCTGTGTTATCTACAACCTTCCTCTTGCATTTGTTAAGCACAAGTCTAATGCTCTCTGTTGTTACTGATGATGTTGCCTTCTACTTTGCTGACCACTCTACATCTATGATGACTGGTTCATTAAGCCTTGAGAAGTGACAACAGTATCTCCACGAGTCTTCCTCACATCAATGACACGCCCTGTGATTCCAAGGATGATGCACTCTTGCACATTGGTCCTTCACTAAGAAATACGGGTCATACAGACTGAAACTTCTGGTGCCAAAGGTGAATCTCTTGAATTCCTCTATCTCGGCCTCAACATGCTTGAGATTTTAGATCACATACAACTTGATCTGCAAAGGAAGAGTGGGCCAAGGTGCCTTCTTCTTCCTATGTAGTCTAGCTGACAACCCTATCGAGATGTGATATGATACTTCTTGCATGACCATATTGTCCATGGAAAACTTCAGTAAAACATACGGAGCCTTCTCTGCATTGTACATCCTTATGAAGGCACTAAGGGGTGAGGCATACCAATTTGCTATATCAAACCAATGCGTCCATCGCTGCCTACGACATGCAAGGCAGATCCTTCTCAAATATCATCCTATAAACTAGGGTGAAAAAATGGTTTGACAGTTGTATGATAACTTCATGGAAGTTGCATGCAGTGAACAACCTGCAATAAGTGTGCACAAAGGTTTTTGAAGGTGTCCATGCCCAACCCAAGCTTGGGAACTGCTGACAAGCACAGACTGCATCAAGTATGTAAGCAGACAAGAATAGCTTCACTTTCTGACCATTGGGCTGATGTCGAGCTTCTGCACTTCTTCCTTCAACCTGAGAGCCAACATGTCAGACTTGTCGAAAGGTCTTCCTTCACTCGCCAGTTGATCCAAGACAATCACCCAACTCTGTGGGAATGTTTTTGTGCTCTCTTGGTCGTATAAGTGGCATGCGAAGAAGACCAAGAGCTAATATGCTTTCCGCAGTATCCTTGTCTTTTACACTTGGTTGAGTGTTGTTCTAAACTTAGAAGTCTCTTTCACCCAGCTCTTCAAGATGTCTCTTGAGTTTGCATTACTGCTGGGTCTGGTGAAGGGTGTAAGCATTGTAATCACCAGTTGTGGAAAATGATACATCTCCTGAAATTCCTTTTCCCTGAAGGTGGAATGTTTTGTGCCAATGACATTGCTCAATGCCATTGTCTCTAGATCAGTATGCAAGACGATCTAGTGAATCATGTTTGCACATGGAAACATGGGATACCTGCATGCAATCTGGTACAAGCCATACTTGTGTATTTTGACATAGACTCTGTGATCCTCTAGATTCTCCTCAAATGTGCCTGAAAAGGTGTCATTGATGTCCTGCCATTTCATCTTGATCTTCTTGTCTATGAACAACTTAGAGTCTTCATAGATGGGAAATCTCATAAAAACTTGCTCAATTGCATCTCCAGTTGCACTCTCAATGGTGTCCTTTGGCCTTGCTCTCTTAGAATCCATTGTACCTATACTCTAGAGAGACATATGAAAACCTATGATACCTTGAGATAGAGAAACACTCATGGTGAGAAAAATGCTAGTTGAAACCAAAAGGAACTTGAGGACTGACATGCAACACACCTAGGTCACTTACTGAGAGATTTACGTAATTTTCACTGGGAGGTTGGGAGACTAACTTCCAAAACTATGTAGAACATAGTCTAGACTATTAGTGAGTTGTCTAACTACTGAAACTGCACAGATGATAGTCCACCTTGGTCTGTTAAGGACTGAAACTGCATAATGCATAGTTTTAGTCAGCGATGACTACAACCTGAAAAATTGCATGTACACTATTCCAAGGGCCAATGGAGCACTGCCTCTTAAAATTGCATAGAGAAAGCTTGAAGGCCAGTATTGGGAAAGCTTTGTGCAATTTATAGGAGGTAGGTAGAGTCTTCACTCCCAAAAATGCGCACTACAAGCCTAGTAAGGCAAGGTCTGGGACAGGGCAGCCAAGGCCCACCGACAGGCGATTGAAAACATGAAAAGGTTGAATGCATGTGCAAAGTTGAGTGTAGAAAAGAGTGAATGATCATGCATGCAAATAGTGAGTGTAGGATTTAGAAATAGGAAACAAGTAAGTGTGTGAAGCGAGTCACTGCAACGATGACCGTTAGTGTAGAAATAGTGTCATGCATGCGATAGGAGTGAGATGTAATGAAAAACTAAAAAAATTCTTCTACAATATAACATGCATTAAAATGACAAAAAGCATTCAACAAAACCAAGCAAACAACATTCACACAAACCAAAATACAAAAGCGACAGAAAAGTAGTAAAAGACATGAAAAGCGGACTTACCTGGAAAAAGCTGAGCTGAGTGTGCCTAATTCTCCTAGAGGTGATGTGGGATGCCAAAGATCCAAGATAAAAGTGAAGAATGAGCTCTAAAGCATCAAATAAATATTTTTGATAAGATCGAGGTTTATGATGCACATGCCATAAATCTAGGAAAAAGAAACACTTGGTTGGAGGTTTCTAAAACAACTTTTGCATATAACTTCTAACTGCTAAAAATGGATCCCTAAAATCTAGGGATGGTTTTTGCTTTTTTGCTTTTTTCTTTTTCACGAAAAAACAACGCATGCATGAAAATCAAGATTGGTTAGTCCTGAAGGGAACTAGTCATCTTTGGAGCACATGAAATAGACTGCAAGCCTGTGGATGACTTCTGCATAGTTTCTGGGCTAAGTGGCTCTAGCTACCCCTCAGGCTCTACGTAAATTCTAGATTGAAGCCCTGGATATCATCCATAACTGCAAAAATTTTGAGAGAAATCCCAGTGATGGGATGGTTTGTGCAATTTACAAAGGGAAATTTGCCTCCTTGCTCTAAGCATTTATAGAGAGCATCAGGTTGTCTTAATGGTCTACAAAATTTTGGAGAGGAAGGTTGGTTCCCCTCCATTTCTGCGTAATTTTCCAAGTGAGCACAACAAGAAGAAAATTACAAAGTTCCAGAATGTCGATTTGCGGATGGGAGGAAAACAAGCTAGAAAACACAAGATGATAAGCCACCGAAACTTAGTTGAAGCTTATGTACCTAGATAGTGCAAGACATGCTACTAAGGATGGTTGGTATGAAGGCTCCAAAATGAAGCTAAGGAAAAATTTTGGAGGGTGGTTGTAGCCACTACAACACATCAATTCCAACACCATGTTTCCAACATTCTTCACCTTCGGCATTGATGTCAACCTACAACCACAAACACCAAATTGATCTTCTTCTCTGTAATTTGATTGATGATGATTCTTCATTATGTGCTAGTGGATGTATCTTTCTCTTCCTTTGACATCAATGGAAAAGGTTGGCCCAAAAGTAGCTTGATGATAGACTGAATACACCAAACTCATATACATACATGCCGAGATACTGAATATTGAATCGAATGTGGTGCTTGATGATAACATGAACAACTACTACAAAATAGGCACGAGGAACCAAAGAATTTGCTGCCAACAAACCTCTGGCCAACACCATGGTTTCCTCTCTTTCGAACAAGCTTTCCCTGAAGATGTAATAGGGTGACAATAAACTCGTCAAGTTTTCGTACATTACATTTGTTTCTACTTATGCCTCTCTACATGCAAGATGGCATAAACTAAAACAATAGCCCATACAACTCATGATTAATGACAAAAATGATAGTACATGGTTTATTCATAATGATAATACATGGTCATATTAATGATACTTAAATTCACACATGGCTGAAGCATGACTCATTCTACAATGGACAATTGAACTCTAGAACCCTTACAATGGATGCCAAATGATAGAGACAACAATGTTACGAGGAAATATCTTACCCTCACAATGCATACATAACTTAAAAAAAATTAACCACTCCTACCTATGGCCAAAATAAGTGCTTTCTTCAATGAAAACCTAGACAAGAAGACTACTATCATGTATGGCTCAATTAGAGACTATTCAAAATCCATGGAAATGATCACCAATGATTGCAAAATTCCCATACATGACCATTCATTATTCTCTCCAGTGATTGCAAACCTTGACCAATGATACACGATGAAATGCAAGTACATGGCTATTACAAAAATGCAACCAAGAGTTATTTTATGGCTGAACCAAATACTCTATGCTTGAAATGACTCATGCTAGGGTTACAAACAATGTTGATTTACATGCATCATGAATACAATATATGCATATGCTACAAGAAAATGAGTGAAATCATAATGAAAATAGATTCCAAGCCTTTCTAAACCAAACTGATGAATGAATCTCTCTAAAATATGCTCATCCATGCAAGATATATGGCTAAAAAATGTACTCTTTCACTCATATAACATAGCTCCCCCTGAGCTCATGTACCTCCCATAGGTAGATTGATATTGTAGACCTAAATATGCATTGGAGGCTTTTGAGGACATGATTTTGCCACAATTGAAACTCTAATATTCATGTCTTCATCATGTTTCCATATTGTTGCTATTTTGTCCCATTGATATGAATAACTATTATAGAATATTTTAGTGAATAAATCGAATAATAATGAACTGCAGCAGGGATAGACTGGTACTATTTTAAATCTAAAGGGGAAGATATCCTCTTCAATCTCTTATTTCTTCATGGAATTTTCTTCAACACATATACCTTATCTGCATTTATGATTCTTTTTTTATTATATTACTATAGTATTCTTCAATGATTTTTCATCCTCTTGAAGTGAATATGACTACATTTACTCTATCTGTCATTTGATTCACACTCAGGATTTTTTATTTAACCCTTCAACAAATAATACATTATCAACTTTTGAATTTTTAACATCAAGGTTGGAATTAACTTTCCCTATCACCTTCGTTACTATATTGTTTCCATGAATAATATCGCCACCATTGGTTTTCTTGAGAGAAATAAATCTACTCTTATCTCCATACATGTGATGAGAACATCCAATATCTATGTACTAGTGGTCATTTTCTTCTAATGTGCACAATACAAGGCCACATTTCACTTGCTACTCTTCCTTTTTCTTCCATAATTTGGTATCTTCTTCGAGCCTTTTGTTAAATGAATTCTTGTTCAGTTTCCTGTCTTGGATTGGTTCCACTTATTTTTTGAAATTTTTAAAAGATCTCAAAGACCTTCTCCTACACTCCTTTGCCATTTGTCCAAATCTATTGCATGCATAACATCTTATGTGACCAAAGAACTGGGCAAAAGGATCATATGATTTTTCCCTCATGGTCATTTCATTTCCATATGTTTTGCAGTGTGTATCCTTATAACCAAATAATTTGCATGGAAAACAATAGCCTTGAAAGAAACTTGTATACCTAGGAATCAATAATCTTATGGAGAGAATGATTCCTTCACTGTTTGCTTGAAGCCTAAATAATATTCTTCTATAATTGGATACAATGTGCCCAAAAGTTGTGGTAGATATAACAATAAATATAATCCATTAAGGCAGAAAATGAATTGTTGTTCCTTGTTTGGATGTATGCATTTTTCCCATACTCATTCTTGAGAGAAAATTATTTTCATTGAAAATTCACTTTCCTTGGTTGCTCGTTTTGATGCTTGCTTCCATTACTTCCTTTTTGAATCCTAGTACTACTTGTTTCTTTACTAGATATTTCAGAAGTCACTTTATTATCTTCGAGACTACCTGCACATGCCTATGAGCTACATTCTCCCTTAGTTGTTTTAGGAAAACAAAGACTTGATTTAATGGAGGGATACCTTTGACTACTGAGGATATTTTCCAACATCTTGGCACTATCTTGAAATCATAATTGTTTGACTTTTTTTCTAGATTTCTTCTTAATGAGACTACCTCTATTTCTAATTTCTCATAATCACTCTCCTTTTATTTTAGTTAGTTTCTTATTACTTCTTTAACTCTTCTTGCCTCTTCCATCAGGGTTATCAACTTAATGATTTCCTCTTTTAGCCTATTTTCTTATTCTTCAAATATATAAGGTAGCTTCTTATTCTATTGATTTGATTTTTCTAGATTAGTCTTTAGGGAGATGACCTTTTCTTCATTTCTTTCACAATGTCTTTTCCTTTTGTTAAGTTGTCCATCCACTCCTTCATTAGTTCTTTCAATTTCTTTTAGTTGTGCTTGTAAGAATACTATAGTATTCTCTTATTCATCAACATCATGATCCTTGTTTTCATATACCTACAACTTTTCCTTTATGATTTCAATTTTTTTTCAGGGTAGAGGCAAGTTTTCTTCTAAGATAAAATTCGTTATCTAACCTTTCTTCTTCTGAATCTATAACTCCATTTGATGTGATGGAAACTAATTCATGGCCACGCTCATATTTTGATAGGCTACAATTTTCTTCTTCAGATGCATTGACTGTTTCTTGGTTAGACAAAATGAATCAAGATTGATTTTCATCTAACTTAGTGTATGGACTTCTTCCTCAATTATATCTCCTTCATGGATGTTTTTGTCCCTTAAGAAACCAATTTCTTGGTTGTGAAGAAATTGTGCTTAAGACATTAATGTTTATTATTTATGTCACTTATTTATATGATGTATCCTCAAGTGAAGGACTTGTTTCTTAACCCTTAATACTTAGGTGATATGAAAGTCTCAGAATGCCATTTGATTGCTGAATATGAATTCTGAGTGGAGAATTCTTTGAGAAGTTAGATACAATATGTTGTTTTACACAAAAACTATTATATGTAACACTTTTGGAAGTTAGAGACAATATGTTGCTTTACATAGAAACTATTATTTGTAACATAGAAGAAATGTAGAAGTAACGGTTTTAGTATAGGAGCGATCTTTTAAGGAATTTTAACTTCATTCACATAAGTAAACAAAGACTTGCAACTTAATTACTATACTTAAAGAAAATAAGACATATGATGACACATAATAGAGAAGTCACAAAATCATACCCAACAATGTATGGAAAACTTCTGGTTCTTTCATTAATCCTTAGTTTATCAAAAATACAGTAGCCTAGTCTCCAGGTTCTTCAAAATTCAAACCTTCTCTCTATAAATTTTCATCTTTTTATACATCATGTGACAGTTGATAATAACCAAAATTGTCAAACCGTTTAACTATCTCCTAACTGTCTAAATTAAAAATCATTACAGAATATTACATTAGAGGGTAAAAGACACCTCATTCTCAAAAGAACTAAAATAAAAAGAAGTAACAGAAATTAGAAAACTGATGATGGTTGCTCGCTATTCAAATCTGTAGCTTGACTGTTGATGAAGTTTCTTTGTAGATGTTTTGATAATAGTTAAATTGTTTTAACACAACAAACTGCATTTTAACAAAACTTTGTGCATGGACTTTGGCCCACGTATGTATCGGAAATGTTTTGATTGGCTAAGACATAAAGAAACCCTTATGGCCCACATATATATCAAGAGTTCTATGATTGGCATAAACACAAAGAAACCCAACCAATCACCATTCCTTTGGAATTTTGGTCATCCGCCTCTAATTCTAGTTATTCTGCTAAAACAACAGAATTGGTTGATTTACGCGGGATATGGCTTACCACGAAACTAAAAATAATTTAGCCTTTGGTTCATAAACTTATCATGTTGACCTTTTCAACAGACCTTTGCCTTCCCCACAGACCCGATAGGAAACAAAACTACAGTTCAAAGATTTCTCGGGTCTGAAAAATATAATAAATTTCATGCACTTTTCTACGCGATATCCATCGGATCTTGTCGCTTCTTGATGAGCGACTATGATTAATCTGGACTTTAGCAGATTAAACCACATTCTATAAACCATCACATATATTCTCTGAATTAAACATCATCCTTGTTAACCGCGTGATTATTGTTGGATCTGCATTCTTCAAGAGGATGACCCTGATCAACTAAGGTTTTAACTCGATTTTATAACTTCTCGCATCTGATTCCGGAATAAACCTTTCACTTGTTAACCACATGACTACCGTTATATTTGTTGCCTGTCGATTGGATGACTTAGATCTTCTCCCAATTTTCTTGCATTCAAAAGCCAACAATAATATAAAACAATTCATTTCCATTGGATTTCTAAATTTTCATTTATTTCCATTATAACATAATATTTGATTTTTTTTTCATTTTTGCAATAAAACTTAAAATAAAATTAAAATGACAAGGGATGCTACAACATTAGTGCCTTCACCTCGGGCATAGAGTCATATATTGCTTAGCCAATTTAAATTATATGGAATTTGTACAATGAATTCACTCCAGTGTCTACAATGATAGGAGGCTTGTGTTTCAGAACTGGAAGTAATGTTTGAGGTACTGCCCATTGATAGGCAGCTGTAAAGATTCACCATCAAGATTCTCGAGAAGAATGTATTATTTTCCCTTGCTTCTATGATCCTGAATGGGCCATACCAAAGAGGATCATACTCCCATGTTTACCCTTATCTTCTCTTCTAGTATCCCACCTTAATACTAGGTATCCAACTTTAAAATCAATCTCTTTGGCTTTTTGGTCAAAAATACCCTTCATATTTGATTGATACATAATCAAGTTGTCTCTTACCTTATCCCTACTTTCACTTAATTCCACTACCTTATGCATCCTACTTATCAGAGCATTAGGTTCTTCTTTTGCATGCTAAATCATTCCAATTACAGGCTTCACAAGATGACTTGGGAAAAGAGCTTTAGTTCCATACACTAACTCAAAAGGTGATTTTCCTATACACCTTCTTGTAGTCACTCGAACAACCCATAGAGCAAACTTTAACTTTGAATCCCAGTCTTTCTGATTCTCTGCAATGATTTTCTTAAGGATATTGATCAACGTCTTATTAGTAGATTCAGGCAATCCATTTCCCTATGGATGATAAGTTGTTGAATGAGATAAAATAACATTATACTTCTGACAAAAAGCAACAAACTTACTTGAACTGAAGTTTTGAGCATTGTTTGTTATGATTTTGACAGGGCATCCAAATCTGCTGAAAATATTTTCCTCTAAGAACTTCATCACCACCTAGTCATTTTCCCTTTTAGTAGGTATAGCTTCTACCCACATGGTGAAATAATTAGTAGTTGTAAGAACCCACTTGTGTTGTCCACTTGAAGGTGGGTTGATTTATCCAACAAAATCTAGTCCCCATTGTCTGAATGGTTCTTCTATGAAGACTAGGATCAAAGGCAAGGGAGCAGACCTTTTATTCTCAGCAAAAAGCTGACACTTCGGATAGCCTCTGACAAACTTATATGTATCACCAAATAGGGTGGGCCAATAAAACCTTGCCTGGAGGATTTTATGTGTAGTGGCCTTCCAACTATAATGTCCACCACATAACTTCTCATGATAATCTTTAATGGTCTCTGTAAATTCATCCTTTGTTAAACATAACAATAAAATTCCCACAGTATCCTTCGAATACAATCTACTGTCAAAAATCACATCTGTTTGTGCTTTGATCTTTAATGCTCTATATTTTGTTATATCCAAAGTTTGAGGACAAGAGAGAAAACATAAATAATGGATTATGTGCTTGTACCATTCTGAACATAAAAACTTATATCTGATCTTCATACCTGGATTTGATTTTTCTTCACCTTCTTCAATTATCTCCTCATTTGTAGGTGTTAGCAAGTTGATTCCCAATGCCTGAAAATTTGACTCTATCAACATCTTTGCTAATCCATGCCCTTTCACTAGTTTTGTGGGCTTTATGTCCATGTCATACTCTTGAATCTTGGCTATCCATTTCCCTCTTTTGCCTTCCACATCACTCTGGACTACGACATCCTTTACTGCAACATTTGGCACATAAGCAATGATCTGTGACTACAAGACATAAGTCTTGAAGGCCTTGAGGGATTTCACTAGAGCATATACCTATTTTTCAAGAATATTGTACTTTAGTTCAACGTCTCTGAGAATCTTGCTAAAGAAAGCAACTGGTTGCTCCTTTTCTTCATCATTTTTCTGTAACAAAACAATATCTATTGAATTAGGAGATGCAAATGAAAAAGCTTGAAAAGGCTTTTGATAATCAGGGCTAATTAAACTTGGAGTTGCTTGTAATGCTTCTTTAATCCTGGAGAATGACTCTCTGGCTTCCTTAGTCCAATGCACTTCATTTTCCTTCTTCAACATATTGGTAATTTCTTTTACAATTTCAGCATAATTGGACACAAATTTGCTTCAAAATTTTATTTTTCCTAGAAATTTTTTAATGTCTTTCTTACTCCTAGGCAAGGGTATTTTCTACACCTTTCACCCTTGCTGGATCTATCTTCACTTCATCTCTAGAAATAACGTTCCCCAGCAGTTTGCCCTCTTCTAGAGCAAAAATAGACTTCTTAGGATTCAAGGAAAGCCCAAATTTTCTACATTTCTCAAAAGCCTTTTTAAGATGGTCCAGATGCTCCTCATCAGACTTAGAGAAAATAGAGATGTCATCCAAGTATATCACTACAAACTTATCTCCCACAAATGCAATGTCTATTTCCCTCTGAAATGTTGCATCTGCATTCATCAACCCAAAAGGCATTCGAGCATACATAAAGGTTCCCCAAGGAGTTGTGAATGCAGTCTTTTTCTGATCTTCTTTGTCAATAGCCACATGGTTATACCCAAAAAACCCATCTAGCATGGATATTTTGAATGATCCAACTACCTTCTGCAACACATGATCCATTTTAGGTAACGGATAGTTATCTTTTAAGGAAGCCCTATTCATATTTCTAAAGTCCACACATAGCCTTATTTCTCCATTTTTCGTCCCCACAAGCACTAAATTGGCCACATAGTCAGAGTACCTGAGTGGAACTATTATCTTGGCATCAAGCAACTTTTTGACTTCTCTCCTCAATCAATGGTAAAAGCAGAGGGTTTATTTGTCTAAGTTTATGCTTAAATGGTTTAATCCCCTCTTTCAAGGGAAACTTGTGCTAAATAATACTTACATCATATGTTTTGAGATCCTCATAGCACCAAGAAAAGTCATCCATATAGTCCTTGAAAAGCTTAATATATCTCTCATTGTAATTAAGTGGAAATCCATTAAATAATTTTACTAACCTGGGCTCCTTCTGGGTTCTAATATTGTGATCTTGAATATGCTCATCCTGTGGAATTTTCTCTGAACTAACAACTACATCATCGGAGTTAAAAAGTATTTCAAGAGGGACAAGGCCCCTTGGTAGAGTATTATCTTTCAATTGAATAATTTTTTGATTAACTATGGAATTTTTGAAACCACTTACTTCTACAGCTCTTGTTGCTTCATCTTCATCTTGATCAATCTCTTTGCCTTGAAAATCTTCAATCATAGTCAAGAATTCCTTAATCTATTGATCATCATAAAAAATCTACTAGCGTTTTATATTATGAGGAATAGAGGGCCTATGCCTTAATTCAACCTCATATCTTAGCTTTGGATTAATAGGAGGCCTAAAATTACTAGCAGCCACAGCCAAAGAGTATGGTAATCTGTTTCCATCTCTTGGAATGAACTAAATGTTGAAAGCTTCAAAGAAGTTCTCAACCAAATCCCACTCTTCATTTCTATATGCCCTAAGCCTAGGGTGTTTTGTTGATAGTGGTTCTTTAATTGTTTTATAATCAACATTGAATCTCCAAAAAAAACAATTGACTAGACTTCCATTTGTTTTGTTGTTTGTAGAGAAATGATCAAGGATTCATATTATGCCACATTATTTGTTGCTTCGAACTCCAATTTAAAATAAAATGGGAACATATTACCTCCAAGTGTGATTAGAAGGAAAACAACATCTGTTCCTTCTTTATCATAGGCTCCAACAAAGAAGCACTTCCACACCCCTTGTATTTGCAGCTCCATATTTACACTGGCTGAAGTAAGATACCTCTGGTTATCTTTAGCCAACTCTGCATTCTCATGCAGCATGAAGCAAGCAAAGTCATCTTTCTCTTGGCTATATAGAGGTGAATTACTTGCTCCATTCTTTGTGATTTTTCTTACAAATCTGGTTTCTCTGTACAACCTCCTTTCTTCTCCACCAAAAATTGGTATGACATGATAAGTAAAATCTAGTTTCAAAACACCACCCAATTTAGCCCCCCATTACCTAGATAGCAACATTCCAAACCTAGCAGGGATATTTGCTACCGTTACATCCATTACAAAGCTTCTAGTTGGAATCTAGGCTAGTCACACCACCATATCTTTAATGACCCCCAAACAATTGACTTTATTTGAATCAAAATAATACAAGTATCTATAAGGTTTAGTAACTTGTAGGTTTAGTTATTTCATCACTGATAATGGCATAAGGTTGTGTGAAGCTCCTAAATCAAACATACAATTAAGAAAGAGGAAATCATGTATCAATAAAGAAATTTAGAAAGGAGGTGTTGAAGAATCTACCTCCTCCACATGTGGACCAAAAACCACTACTGGTTTATCTTCTTGCAAATTCACAGTGTCATTTACATTCACATTCTCTCTTAGATTGATAACTCAACAATCTCCCTTTGATAAACTAGGGTTTTGACCAACTCTATGAGGGGCACCTAAATTCTGATTTTCTCTAATTCTTTAGTAAGACTAAACACATGAACTTGTTTAGTATTCCTTTCATTTTCATCTTCACTTCTCTTCATCACTAAAACCTCTTGTGGAATGGAAACAAGTTTTTCTAAAGGAAGCTTTTCACTTCTTTCTTCAAAAGACTCACCTTGAAGTATTTGAGTCTTGCTATTTGTATTCTACTTCTGCTTTCCTTTATTCATTTGTTTTGCAAGCTGTGGGTCTTGTGGAGTCACCTTCTGTAAGGGAGCTGGAACTTGCTGCTCACCTTCATTTTCTTGACTTCTAGATCCTTTCCTTGATCTCAAGTCATATCTCTTATGTAATTTTTCTTGCATAAAATTAGAAAACTACTTCTAATACTCATCAATTTCATTCTCATCATAAATGGCATCTGTTTCAGCATATTCATATTCTTCTCTCTTAGCACTTAATTCATATTCATCTATTGCATACAATTTGGAAATCTGATCATCATGATCCCTAGAATGCTCTGGTACTTCATTGGATCTGCCTCTAAATATAATGGTGCTTGAATCTGATCTTGGTTTTTTCTCTCCTTCTGCAAGATTTGCAGAGGTTGTCTTCTATATTGAGGATTAAAGTTTTTTTTTCTATTTTTCTTGCCTCTGATAATTCTTACTCTCCAATTCCAATTTATTCAATTTACTAGGCAAAGTTTCAATTACATTATTCATATCCTCTAATGTTTGACTTTGAGAGGATTCTACTTTGGCCTTTCCCTTATCTTGGATAGGCTGTGTCTTTGATGCTTTACTTGCAACCACCATATTTGCTTCTATTTCTAATGCATCCGTTTGGATCTAATCAAAGGTTGCAGAGCTTCTCTCCCTCAATGTGAACCCAAAATCTGATTCAAAAGCCCTTGAAAAAGTTATTTTTGCACCAGCAGGAGGGGGATTAATCTCCACTGGAAGGCTATTGTACAATTTATTAAATCTTCCGATGAATTCAACAACACTTTCATTAGATTTCTTCTTAATAGCATTAAACTCTCTGAGTGAATATCCATGGTCTCTTTTCTCTCCCCATCTCCAGGTGAACAGGCGCTCCATCTCTTCCCATGAAGGAATAGAGTTATTAGGAAGCCCTTCAAACCATTTTCTTGCTTTTCCATCCAAGGAATACACAAAAAGTCTTAAAACAACATCAATATGTTCTAAATTTAGATTTTTTGCAAAATTACAAAATATTGCTATGTGATTCTCTGTTGTTTGTTCATCCTCCCATGTGAAACGAGGAAGATCTTCAAGTGTTCTTGTGGCATTTGATTCAACTGTTGTGGCAATTGAATAGGTGCATACCTATTCATCAAGAATGGAGGTGCTGCCAAGTTTTCTCCTAAACTTACTGAACCTTGAGTACTAGTAGATATAGAACCTGATTGAGGAGTAAATGGAGTATGAAAAGGTTGCAAGGTAGTTATAGGTTTAGGTTGAATAACTATAGCAGATACTAAGAAAGAAACAGACTCTAAATACTATTCTCGATAGTTGGGTTCTTGAAATGAAGTAGATGTAAAAGGTGACTCTTGGTCAATAAAAGGTGAATTTTTGGATGAAAGATGTGTTGAACTGCTACCAAGTGTAGACATTTTAGGACTTGGTGTAAATGGAGTTTTTGGCCTTCCAACCATCTTAGAAACTAGCCTATCATGGTCTGAAAGGGAAACTAGCCAGGGTTATTGCTTTCTGTTCAATACAGCCAAATATTTCCTCCTTACTGAACAACAAGAGGAAAATATTAAAAACCCAGGGAAAAGTGTTCTTGACTTCTCTCCCCGACAACGACGCTAATTAATGTTGTCTCTTAAGAAACCAATTTCTTGGTTATATAGAAATTATGCTTAAGACATTAATGTTTATTATTTATGTCACTTATTTATATTATGTATCCTCAAGTGAAGGACTTGAAAGACCTGGTTCTTAACCCTTAATACTTAGGTGATATGAAAGTCTTAGAATGCCATTTGATTGCTGAATATGAATGCTGAGTGGAGAATTCTTTGAGAAGTTGGAGACAATATGTTGTTTTACACACAAACTATTATTTGTAACACTTTGGGAAGTTAGAGACAATATGCTACTTTACATAGAAAATATTATCTATAACTTAGAAGAAATGTCGAAGTAAGGGTTTTAAGTATAGGATCACTCTTTCAAGGAATTTTAACTTCATTCACATAAGTAAACAAAGACCTACAACTTCATTACTATATTTAAAGAAAAGAAGACATATGATGACACATAACAGAGGAGTCACAAAATCATACCCAACAATGTGTGGAAAACTTCTGATTCTTTCATTAATCCTCAATTTATCAAAAATACAGTAGCCTAGTCTCTAGGTTCTTCAAAATTCAAACCTTCTCTCTATAATTTTTCCTCTTTTTATACATCATGTGACAGTTTATAATCACCAAAACTATCAAACCTGTTAACTATCTCCTAATTGTCTAAAGTAAAAATCATTACAGAATATTACATTGGAGGGTAAAGACCCCTCATTCTCAAGAAAATAAAATAACAGGAAGTAACATAAATTAGAAAACTGATGATGGTTGCTTGCTATTCGGATCTATAGCTTGACTGCTGATGAAGTTTCTCTATAGATGTTCTGATAATAGTTAAACTATTTTAACACAACACACTGCATTTTAACAAAACTCTATGCATGGCCTTTGGCCCATGTATGTATCAGAAATGTTCTGATTGGCTAAAACATAAAGAAACCCTTATGGCCTACATATATATCGGGAGTTCTCTGATTGGCAGAAACACAAAGAAACTTGGCCAATCATCGTTCCTTTGGAATTTTGGTCATCTGCATCTAATTCTAGTTCTTCTGCTAAAACAACAAAATTGGTTGATTTACACGGAATATGGCTTACCATGGAACTGAAAAGAATTTAGCCTCTAGTTCATAAACTTATCATGTCTACCCTTTACACAGGCCTTTGCCTTCCCCACAAACTCGATAGGAAACAAAACTGTAGTTCAAAGATTTCTTGGGTCCGAAATTTATAATAATTTTCATGCGCTTTTCGACGTGATATCCATCAGATCACGTCACTTCTTGATGAGCAGCTATGATTAATCCAGAATTCAATGGATTAAACCACATTCTGTAAACCATCACATCTATTTTCTGAATTAAACATCATCCTTGTCAACCGTGCGATTACTGTCGGATCTACATTCTTCAAGCAGACGGCCTTGATCAGCTAAGGTTTTAACTCAATTTTATAAATTCTCACATCCAATTTCGGAGTAAACTTTTCCCTTGTTAATCATGCGACTACCATTAGACCCGCTGCCTGTTGATTGGACAACTCATATCTTCTCCTGGGTTTGTCATGTTCAAATGCTGACAATAAAATAAAACAACCCATTTCTTTTGGATTTCCACATTTTCCTTTATTTCCGTTATAACATAATATTTGATTTTTTTTCATTTTTGTAATAAAACATAAAATAAAAATAAAATGACAATGTATGCTACAACAGACGTCTTGCAATTTATCCCCTATATCCTTTTCAGATGCATATTACATACCTTTCTCAAGTTATAATTCATACATGCTACAATAAATTTCATTCATTGTGTGATCATTCTTCTACAATTATTGATTTCATGGGGTTTTTTTGGTATAGGCATTACATACTAGATGCTAAACATTTGATTCAAAATATATTAATCTAGAATTAATACTTTCTTTCCATACCTGTAAATTTGCATCATTGAGCAGACACATACCTTCATTATCCATATATCTTGACATGAATTGTTCCACTATTGGTTGTCCTTGATCAACAATTGTTGATACTTCCACTACATTTGCTACATCACATGCAAAATCACATTTCTCCTAAATCGTTTTATTCTTATTTTTCTTCCTTACCATAATCCCTAAGATCTCTTTCTATTTATTAAACTAATTCTTGAAGGACATTCTGTACTACCAATTGTTATAAATACTGAAATTGGGGGGGGGGGGGGGTTGAATCAATATTTCAATGTGAATTGACTTATGTCCAAATTTTACTCTTATTTACCAACCATTAACTATACTTGTGATTAATAACGACATAAACATAAAAATATCATGAGAAACTATATAAGATCAACCATAAATACATTAACAAGAAGTGAACATTAACAAATGTATGAGAACACCATCAAGCACAGATAGACACCAAATATTAAGCGGAAAACCCAACTGGGAAAAACCATTATTGCTATTGTATTTGTCTTCCTTTTATTAATATTAAAAAACTTATTTTACATCATACACTGGCCACCACCAGTGTGTATGCCCCTACTTGCTAAAGGCCATGGCCACTGATAGTTTCTCCAACTACCACTATAAGGAAGCTACCACTCCTTGAGAAAATTCCTTGGCCACCATCAGAAGGAAGACACTAATCCCTTAATAATTTCTCTAGCCACCACTGGAAGGAAGCCACCACTCCCTTATGGAATGCTCCAACCCTCAAACTCTTGTGGACCTTGTTTCAAAATGTTTCATACTAGATCCACCTACAAGAAACTCTAATCGCGTAGGCCACGTTTCATAATTTTCAGACTGGACCCACATATAGAAATTCCACTCAACAATAACTGAATATGATATCAAACTCTTTACAACACAGCACTTTATTTCTCTGTAGTTCAAACAAATTTTATCCTATAGTATCACTCTGGCACAATATCTCACTCGCTTAATAAAATGAATATCATTATACTCACATAATGCATTCTAAAACATTATCAAAACATATATCCAAAATCAAACTCTAACCGCATCATGTACAACACCACTCAATCATTCTAGTAATGATTCAATAATGAACAAACCTTGAAAAACCTCTGGCACATATTCAACTACAAGTATAAGATAAAAATCATGATAAAACATATAGGTACTCATACAACGTTTGTCTAATGACATTAATCCCCAAGCTCGCTAATAAAACCAGTCAACATATTACTTATATCTACAGTAGCACTAATATTGGTAATCCAAAAACCATGGAATATGTTCCCTGCAAACAAAAGAAACAATGCTCTCAATCTCCATAACATATAATACCTCTATCATATTTTATCCTAACATCAACAAATATATTGAATTGATCCTTCAATTTTTCTGACAATCACAACTCTCCGTCATATGTTCTACCAGCTATATGTCTCTTTGGTAGTTTCTCTTATGGTCATCACTTGTAAAACTACCAAATCACACTATTTTCTAGGCTCAACCTCAATACTCTCACTCTGAACCTCAACAATAGACTCCTATTCATATCCTATCAATAAAGTGCATCTCACTCAACTCATCCATACATGATGCTTAGACCATACATCAACACTCACTACTCCACAAACCTTGACAACTTAAGACACAACCCATAACCAAAACCTTGACATCTTATCCACTAATACAAAACATTATAGGGCTCTTAAATACACGATGAAATACATATATTAAAGTAAATCACTTAGACATGTAGCCCCTATATAACACACAAAACGATATATATTATATTCAAGCCAGAAGCTTTATATCTGAACAATCATCTACACAACACTCTGTCTCTGTCATTTATTAGCCATTTATATTTTATCAACACCATTGTCCATTGTAAATTTAATGTGCCCAACCATACTAACTCTCTGTATTTGCATACCATCATACATCAAAAATTATTTCATCAATCCTTTGTTCGAATCAACTACAAACACATAACAAGATTCTAAATAACTCTACTCAACATTTGATCCATAAATTTTACATATAGGTACTCCATTTTTATCTTTATTGTGTCAATTATTAGGTACACTCCATCAACCCAAACCTTCAAATCACATCTCCTTTAATCTTAGCTATAGAAAGTATTATTAAGACATAGGTGCATGTTTTGTCTAGTTGTTGCTTTTCATGCACAACACTCCTAGCTGCTTTGCAACATCACACTTCATTTCATTTTCTTTGATTGAAATCAAGATTTCCATTTTTCTATTGTTCCCATGCTATCTTGATATGCATAGATCTATGACAATCACACTCTCAGCTTGATGAACGTTGCTTACAAGTAAATCTAAACCATACTTCATTTATGATCATCATCTCATCATTCTGCCATTAATTTGATATACACCTCTATCTTTTACAATTGTGAACAAAAGTACACAATTGGAATCACTCTCTTCCAAATTCTTACCATTCCAAGTACCCATCGCACTTGGTAAAATTAACAATCAACCCATAAATTCTTTTCTACACAAGTTTCTCTGCTTGTAACCCTTCTACATACTATATTCCAACAATTTTAATGATTAATATCAATGTTTGGCTAGACCAGTCTACTAATCCATAATCAATGCATTTCTAAGTCAAATTAGTGATCACTTAGTTAATTAATGGGTACAAATGGACAATTATGACTGAATAAAAGATATAACCCAGATGGATGCATTGATATTGGTCGAGGATTAATACAACATTACTTGGACCAAATAAAAGCTCATAGGTCCAGATCAACATGAAAAATGCATTCCACTACTTGACAATCGACCACATCAATGTACATTAAGGTGATCCATTCTTCCACAGCTATATTACAAGACTTAAAGAAGTCCATTAATCATTTTCATTTGACAATGTTTGAACAAGGTATATTATGATCAAAACCACTAATCTTGCAAGTGTTCAAAAGATTCAAGTGTCAATTGGTCTATGCAAAGTCATATCCATGCAACCCAAAAAATGCCTTTGAACCTTTGCTAGTGCATCAAAAATAAAAGAATACAAAGAAATCTATAATGGACACATGTTGATGCCAAAATGAGCTCCTAAGATGATTTAAATGCCCACTTCAAATTCCAATTAGTTTTTTAATTTATAAATCTTGACCCTTCAATAAGTTTAATATTTGATGGTATTCCAGGCTAACTGTTGACCAATTCAAATATCCTTCGAAACAAAAACCATGAGAAACAACCATGGGAAAACCCATATAATTTTATTATATGCACACAGGCTTCATGGACATGGATATTTGCACTTAGGCACAACTTTTGAACTACATATATAGGTTTCCTATGTGGATTGTCAATGGCATATCTGAGTCTATCCATTAAGGACATGAGTTTCCTCCTTTAATTTTTGTCCATAAGCTAATTTGGGGAAAAAATAAAAACTCTCACCTAAACCAAAAAACTTCTTCATCATCACATCCCCAAGAATCATGTAAACCTCCATCAATACTAGAACACCCTTGTCAAGCATCAGATCATTGTGCAAGCCACTAACCTATTGACATCAATTCCATGTTCAACTCGCTCTGGGTTTTACATCAATGTTAACACCATGCCACCAACACTGTCTAGCATCAGGGTGCATCCAAAGTGATTTTCTCATGGTGTTTTCTTCCTTTTATTAGATTTTTCAACATCACCATTTGGATTCTCATGAAAAATTACCATTTTATTAATTTCAGTATTCCTATTATTCACCTATCCATGTTTCACCATTTGATCAAGGCTCTCATGAATTTCAATTTCATATTTTCTCTTAAAAAGAATTTTTTCCCTCACTCCAAACATGTTTTGTATTTATTCTCTTATTTTTCCCTTGATATCAAATCAAATTCCCCTATTTTGTTGATAAATGTTTCATCAACTAGATTTAACAAGTAGGTATTATGTTTATGTCCCTAACCACCCATATTTTTTCTCAATTTCAAATTTTAGTTTGATATTCTTATTATGTGGTTCATCCACATGGAGGTTTCTCATGAATATTGCTTCTCTTCTTTTTTAAAACGGTTCTTTTAATTTCATGCAAACCAACCCCTTTTAGTGTTAGAATTTATTCAACAAATATTGCAATTATTTTTCATTTAGAATATTATTCCCTTATGTTTTGAGATAACTAGATATTTAATTGAGTTTAAATTCTTTTATTTTATTTCTTTCTAATCCTAGATTCATAAACCCTTTTCCTGAGTCCTATCTAAATTAAATTTTTGAGTTAACATAAACTCAATTTTTGTTTGTATTCTTTAACTCTAGTGTTTTGTCCATAATTTTTGAATTCTGATATCCTTTCTATTTTCCCCAATACCAAGTAACTATGCCAACTGGGGTAAACATGAGACGAGAGGCTACTATGATCATATTTGGCCTCCTACATGATCTTAAGGAATTGGAATCAACGGACCTCACACACAGTCAAGTAACATCATCAAAAGAAACCTTAGGAGACAAGTCAACCACACAGACATCCTGTCCCTAGGTCTCACTGTTGTTCTGGATTTCTGAGGCCATAGTTGCTCTCATGCTATAGGCAAGGGAGTGACCATAAACCTAGAATCACTCTCATAAGCCTACCTTCCGGTGACTGTGGACTAAATTTTCATGTTCTATGCCAGTAACCCCAAAATTTAAGCCACTCTTTCAGGCCCAGAGCCCAGGCCGTTGCCCATATTGGAATGAAATCTCATAATCATGTAAATTATAGGGAAAAAAATGTTGCAAAAGTAAATATTTAATCAAGATCTTAATTAGACCCCTACTAGCCATGACAAACATCTCCTCAAACATATCATTAACATGTAACTTATAGATGCAAATAATAGAATTAAGTGTAGGGATCTCATACTTATCTAAGAATCGCCATGAACCATTGTTTCCTCATGTAATTTGCTACTTTATCATGTATTAGGTCATAGATACATTATCCATTCAAATAAAAGTAAAAACATGCTGAGAGCCAAACATAACTGTTGTCATAAAATGTGCATATAACCATTATAATAGAAACAAAAGTAAAATAAACATATCAACCAAAAACCATATATACACCATTAAATTTACACATGAAAATCAATAGAATGAATTTTCCATTAATCAATGCAATGAACCAACCAGTGATGGGACTATCATGTTCCACCCGACCATAGATTAGATGAACCAAGTCTCTCTTCATCCAATCAGCCATGTGCCATATTCCAAGCATGAACATGGGACTTATAGAACACAACAAAAACACCAATAAATATGGATGCCACTAGACTTCTCTGCCTACACTATGAGGAATTTGGGTGCCTCCTAGTCTCTCAAGCTTTACCATCCATTCAAAATTCAATGCAGGGATCACTAAGCCCTACACTAAGACATACTCTGCTAGTTTTATTGTGCATTCCATCCCAGAATCACTAGGAAAAACAGAAAGAAAATCCACCTCTGGCCTTTACCTTATATCCTAGCATTCACTGGCAAGGATTCCTAGGCCCACTAAGGCACACAATATGGCTTTATCGTAACCCATAGTCTAGTTCACGGGTTACTAGGCCAATGGATTTGTGCATCCTTAGTTTGGTTCAGGGACCACTACACCATGTGTTTGTAAATTCGGAGATCCACCCCACTCATCTTTGAATCCAATCTAGCCATCCCACATAAATCGAATGAGAGAACCCATCTTATCAAAGCTATCAGGAAATGGAAAGGCTAGGCTGAAAATACTGTCACACCTAGCAAAACCCATGAAATGGTAGAAAAGAAGCACATGTAGTCCCATGCATTCCAAATATAGTAAGGAAAATACACATGCAATTCGATACCTGCAATGAAGCCTGCTATAGCTACTTGATCTTGCCTTTCCTTGTTTGATCTTTGCTTCCTCTTGCCTTCTTTTCCTTTCTTGCTCCAATGCCAAAGTTCTCTAAGAAAACTCTAAGTGTCCAAGTGTATGAGAGAGAGAGAGAGAGAGAGAGAGAGAGAGAGAGAGAGAGAGAGAGAATAATGAGAGAGCTCCAAAGCTAAAACGATCAAGCCTTTCCCATTGATCCTCATAAGCCTTTTTATTAATAAGGCCTCCATTTTCTTCATTTTCCATTATTTTACTTCAATTTCCTCCTCACATGCAACTTGTGGCCTTTCACCTTCCTTTTCTCCTAATTTCCATTATTTTCATAAATAAGTGCCATAATAACTTTTTGCCTCTTTAATGCCTTAGCCATTGCCTTGGCCAATTTCCTTAGCCATAAACAACCAAATGGACATTCCCTAGGATGTCTTGGCCAACATCCATCTTGGAATAAGTGTCCCATTCATCTGTGGTTATTGTTTTTAATTTTTATTACATGGAATTTTCACCGAGGCTGTTATAGAACCCTTGCCCTTAGGGGACACCATCCTCAGTGTTCAATGACTCATATACCTCAGCAACCATGCTGAAAGAATACATACTACTTATGGAGCTTTATAACACAACTTGATGCAATATTTAAAATGAGAGATCTTCTCAAGGGAAGAACATCATGATAACATGACAACATACTGCATAGTGGAGCTTTATATCTCATCTCATTACGGTATTTACAATGATCATCTTGCTAAGTTCCAATCCACATGACATCATAACATCATGATAACAAAACCACATGATAGCATAATAACATAATAACATAACCATAATGACATGACACCGATACTGCATAGTGGAGCTTTATAACACAACTCATTACAGTATTTACATCCATACATGTGGGTACATATAGAAACAACCATAAATATAGATACCAAAACATATGTCAATTCATATACCGAAACATATATCAAACATATACTAGTCATCATATCTAAGCACATATCAACAAACCATATCATATATCAAACCACTATAAATGATATATCGAAGCACCATAAGAAAATACAAACCACCATAAGAAAATACCAAACCACCATAAGTAAATACCAAACCAACATAAGAAAATACCAAACCACCACAAGAAAATACCAAACCACCATGTCAAGCTGCTTTTCCTCAATTGACAAACAAGGAAGGATACATGGCCCACATCTCATCCACCATCTCCCATGTAGCTTCACCGGGCCCAAAGTGCTTCCATTTCACTTTAACTTGCTTGATTTCTTGGTTCCATAGCATAAGCACCTTTTTCTGCAATATACATTAAGGCTCTGACTAGAATTCTCCATCCGATTCCACCTGCAACATAGACCAGTCAATCACATGATTATCATCTTTAACATACTTCTTGAGAAATGAGACATGGAAAACATCATATACTTCCCCTATAAGAGGTAGTGAAAGTCAATAGGCTACTGACCCAATCCTCTCAATGATACTGAAGGGTCCACAAAATTGTGGTGCCAGCTTGGCACATGATCTAATCCGCAAGGATCTCTTCTTTGGTTTGATGTGAAAGTACACTTATTCTCCAAACTAGAACTCCCTGATCAACTCGTTCCTATCTGCATAGATATTTTTCTTATCATGTGCTGCCTTGAGATTCTTCTTGATCACCCTCATCTCTTGTTCCATGTCTGCCAACATATTTGGTCCAATCAATAATCTGCTAATCAGATCACTCCAATTAGTGGGAGTGTTACAACTCCACCCATACAATGCGTCAAAAGGGCTCATCCTCAGTGAATCCTGATAACTGTTGTTATATGCTAACTCTACCAAAGGGAGATACTCTTCCCACTTCTGATGATGATGCATCACATGCATCTTCAACATGTCCTCCAGTATCCTATTGACCGTTTCTATCGATCCATTTGTCTGCTGATGATAAACTGTGTTAAAGGCCAAGTTTGTGCCAAAACATGCAAATAACTACTAAAACCTGGAAGTGAACTTCCCATCCCTGTCTAACACAATCTTCTTTGGAATGCCATGCAGTTTAACCACATATCTGATGAAAACTTGTGCCAGCTCACTAGCTGAGAACGTAGACCTCACTAGAATGAAGTGTGCAACCTTTGTTAATGTGTCCACAATGACCATGATGGAATCATGTTGCTTCACTCTCTCCAACAACCCTGTGATTAAATCCATGGAAATGGCCTCCCATTTCCATTTTGGAATCGTGATCGGCTGTAGCAGTCCACGTGGATATTTACACTCCACTTTCACTCACTCACAATACAAAACATCTAGCCACAAACTCAGTTAAACCCCCCTTCAAGTTCGGCCAATAATATAATTTCTTCATTCTTGTTAGTGTCTTCTAATAACCTGGGTGACCCGAATGAAACTCCCTTAAGATCCACTTCCAAAGTTCGCAATCCAATACTTATATCTTGTCTTGGACCTTAACTAATCCATCTAATGTAAGACAATAGTCCATGCCCTGTGCACCTGCACCTGTACTTCTACCTATATTGCCACACGTACCTATACCACTACATGCACTTGTACCTGCACCTATACCATGACCTGTATTATCACCCTATTGTAACCTCTGCAAAATCTCCATATACTTGACATTATGATGCCTTGCGTGCAAGATCCTATCCTATAATTCCATCCCATAGGAGCTCACAACTGCCAAGAAATGTACTTATACCTGTCTACTAAGAGCATCTTCCACCTTGTTCTCTTTACCTTTGACGTACCTGATCTCGAAACCAAACTCACTGATCATGGCTAACCATCTAGGCTGCTTGGAATTCAGATCTAGCTGGTCAAAATAATACCTCAGCTCAATGTGATCACACATAAACACAAACCACCTGCCAATAACATAATGCCTACACATCTTCAATGCATTTATAATTGCTGCTAACTCAAGATCATGTGTCGGGTTGTTCTACTCATGTGTAGAGTCCAAGGACTGCTTTACCTTAACACCTTTTTCGCCCATATTTCCTCCTTTTTCCTAATTCTATCACCTAAATAAATGCAATAAATATAAGGTTTTGTTAAGGTAAGCATTTAAATGTCCTCTTTTTCATATTTTGTCCATATACCTTATTGTTTTATTAAAGTTTGCATTGATCTACAGAATTGACCTGATTTTGCAGCTAATCCACAGATCTGCAACTACCTCCATTGTTAACGTGGTTTGAGTGCACCAGATCAACAAAAGAAGATATGGATAGATGAGGAATGATACCCTCATGGATTCTTTCCTGTTCTCTCTAACCAATCCTTCAAGATAATCACATTGCAATGCGATCAACCTCAAAGTCAATTGCAAGATAATGTGCTGGAACAAAGTCCAAATTTTATGAAATATTATTGATTTGCTTTTCCAAATACCAAAGCGATGATTAAGCGATATAATTTGGTTCAATAGGGCTTTTAGTGTAGATATTTAGGCTTAAAAATCTCATGTTTTTATTTGAGAAAAATGTTATAAGAACAAGGGCCACTCTCTATTTTGGTGTGCACTGTTGTATGTAATTCTGAGAACATCCTGTTAAAACTATTTTTGATTAATAGACTTTGGTTAATACTTTCCATGTTGTGTTGATTAAAGTTTCTGACTGTCTTGTGGAGGGCCCTTGCATGTAGATTAGGTCTTTGACTAATTGCAAATAGATTTCCTTTGGTTTCTTAGAGTTAAGTTATGGATGCTCTGTTTTATGTTTTAGGATGCAGTCCAATGGAGTTTGCGATTAAATTGACATCTACATCAACAATTTCACTTTCTTTCTACCTAGCATAATTCAATCATTTCATTTGCTTTCTACCTAGCATAGTTTGATCATTTCATTTTCTTTCTACCTAGTATAATTCAGTCATCTCACTTCACAGTTTGGTTGTTTTATAGTGTATCAATTTTGTTCTTGTTTTACCTTTGCATTCAGTGAAGCTGCAATAGTTAAAGAGTGACAGTTGTTTTCTTTCCAGATAAATTCAAGCATCATTCATTCCAAATTCGATAAAGTAGATCTCCTTTGCACATGCTTTCATAGTTAGTCTAGTTTGGCTGTAGCATAAAATTTAGAATAAAATAAAAAATAGTGTAATAGAGTCGAGTTTAGGATCACTCTTCAACCATCCACAAAACTTGATTCAATTAAGATTAATTTTAGAATAACCAACTAATAGATTTTAGGGACAATACTCTAATATAGACAGTAACACTATTTCCATACTGATTCTAGATTTAGACTTTGACTATAGCATAAACACATTAACGACATAATTAACTTCTAGCACATACATTGCACTTATGCTTGATCAATTTACCTGCCTTGGTTGACAATTTATGCTTATAGTTTCAAAACATTAAATTGACTAAACATTTTGGCGTTGTTTTGGGGGAAGTACAAATATAAGTTAAAAAAAAGAAAAGAAAAATCATCAATTTAAAACATGATATGTGTAGGGATAGATACTCTAGAGGTAGATTTGTAGGACAAGAAAGAATCTTAATTCCCACAAATCCACTCACTTCATCACTACTTCGAAATTCCACACCACCTACTCAAACTTCTATTCCATTTGCAAGTTGAAAAAAACTTCTTGAAGACTCAAGATTAGAAATCCAATCCAGAACTTCACCTACTTCATCTAGTGAAGTTGTAATTGAAGAAAATCTGACATCCCCAACTACAAGAGTAGTTTTTATATCATCCACTGGTGAAAAAATTCTAGGAGAAGAATTAGAAATTCCTAGTGAAGAAGAGGAACAAGAAACTTATTTTGGCCACCCATTGATAGAGGAACTAGAAGAATCATAAGAACCTTACATTAGTTCTAAGGAATATGTCATGGCTGAAGAAGGGTAAGGAGAGGTACACAATGTCAATGATGAGGAAAATAGGATTGGAGGAGGTAGACTGAGAAGAGGAGGTGGAGATAGAAATAGAGGAGGGGGTAGAGGTAGAGGAAATTAAGATCCTTTTGGATTTCCTATTTTCAATGAGGATATAGTCCTCACAATGAAAAATATTTCACCTTCTATTCTTCCTAATTTCCAAGGAAAAAGAAGTTAATACCTAGAGACATTTCTCTTCAAAGTATTATGCAGATCATATGATTATCTGCATGATGCTCAAAAACTGAAGTTATTCCCTGTTACCTTGAAGGATTCATCATTAAAATGGTTCACGAGTTTAGGGATGAATTCTATAAGAAGGTGGGAACAAATTAAAGAAGCTTTCTTAGGAAAATATAGATATTATTGTATGCCTATTAACATTAAATATGAAGTCTTAAAAATGACACAAAAGGAAGATGAAAATATTGAATACTGAGTAGATAGATTTGTCTATAATATTAAAAGAGAAAAAATGGATAATTTGGACGAGGAAACTTTGAAATCCCTCCTACTCAAAGCTATCAAGGACGAATGGATTGATCTCCTTAAGTTAACAGGAAATGGAGATATTTGTCAATTACCATTTGCAGATATCTATGATTTATGTGTACATATCTCAAGGGGTAAAGCATGAGTTGGAAATAGTCCTAAAGACCCTCTCTTATCAAGAGTTAATAAATTTGCAGTCAGGATAGTTAGTAGGGAAGAATTAGGAATATTTCTTGATACCTTCAAGACATTTATTTTAGGGAGTCTAAGTGAACAGATAGACACCCTTAAAATACAGAATAAGCAAAAACCTAAAATTGTTGCATTATCCATTTTCTGTCCTAGATGTTGAAAGAAGCATGTGCTAAGAGAGTGTCCCTTATATTCAAAATCTATAGAAACTTGTGCCATATGTTCAGATAACCATGATACTAAGGAGTTTCCTTCTTGACCAGGTCTGAAAGCTATATTTAATGATGAAGGGATACCAGGACAAGTAGACCTCTTTTACTTTATTTCCAATAAACCATGGGAGAACTCTCAACCAAATCAACCACAAGGCTTCAGACCACAACAATTGTCTTCACAAAATAATTGGAATCCATCTTGGTAGCCTTGGGGTCAACCACAATCACAATCTTGGAATCAAGGATGGGAAAATCCTTTTGGGGCTTATGCTCAATATCAATAATATTCAACATCCTATCCTAATCTTCCACCACAATTCTTACCCCAGTCTAATCAAATTCCTCAAGCCAATCAATTACCTCAAGTCCAAGTCTAGAGTCAAAATCCACTAGTCTCCCTACCATTTACCTAAAAACCAAATCAACTACCTGCTCAACCACTTCTGAATCCTAATAATAAAATATCACAACAACTTGTTTACAATATGGAAGGGAAAAATCCTCAAACCTATGTAATAACTCCTCTAGATCTAAATAATGTCCAATTAAGGTATGGAAGAGTATTGCAAAGAAAACCCATTATTGTTATTCAGGAAGCAAGGACAAATCTTCAAAAACATAAAAATAAATATGAAGAAGGAGAGACCTCTATCCCTCGAAAAGAGAATAATCAAACAGAAAATGTTCCAATAAATACTCCTATTATAGAAAAACCTTCGGTATCCATTAGACTACCTTTTCCTGAACGGTTGAAAATTGATGGAGTAGAACAACAAATCACAATGCCTGATTATAATATGATGGATGAATTAAGGAATGTCTGTATAAAAATTCCTTTATTACAAGCCATAAAATAAATACCAATCTTTGAAAAAACGATTAAGGAATTAAGTGTTCAAAGATCAGGAAGTAAAATAAAATACATAAAAAGAATTCAATTAGTTAGGAAAATTGCAGACATCATGATGGAGAATACGACAATCCAAAAATATCTAGATCCAGGGAGCTCCATTGTGATAATTCACATCAATGGAATTGAAATACCAAACACATTGATTGATCTAGGAACAACCATAAACATAATGAGTAAACAAGTTATGGATTCACTTATGCTTCCTAACCTTCAATACACACCAACACTATTAGAATTAGTAGATAGGTCTATAATTAAACTTGATGGTGTGTTGGATGATGTTTGTGTATCCTTAGAATATTTCATGGTCTTAACATCCAAGAATAATCTAGGAGGACATCCATTAATCCTAGGAAGACCTCGGTTAACTATAGCAGACGCTTTCATCGGTTGTAGATTAGGTGACATGTTTATCTCAGATGGAAATTCTACAAAGAAATTTACATTATACCCACCTACATGAACAACAATAGAAATAGAGAATGAGGAGTGGATAGATGATGATGATGATGATATACAACCTGTTTTCACTACTGAACAAATAAGAGAGGAGGACCAAATTCTAAATCTATTGGAAAATAATGAATCTTCCTCACAATATTACCATAGCTGAAATGAATATCTCTAATCTAGACAAGTATCATTGCTCTGCATGGAGAAATTTGGGAATTCTTCAATAGAAATTTTTCCAGGTAAAAATTTGAATGTTAATGAAAACTTGGAATGATTACAAAAGAATCAACTGGTAGAAGTTTTACAAAAATATTATTCTTCTTATGCATGGAAATACACTTATATGAGAGGAATTGATCGTAAGACTTGCATAGATCATATCTACATTGAAAAAAGTACAAGACCAGTTAGATAGCCACAATGAAGAATGAACCCAAATCTAAAAGAAATTTTTAAGAAGGAATTACAAAAGCTGCTAAATGTCAATTTCATCTATCCAATATCAGAGAGTCAGTGGGTTTCACCCCTAGTAATCGTTCCAAAGAAAAATGGAAAATGGAGAGCATGTATCGATTGCAGGGAATTTAATAAAGCAACGTTAAAACACCACCTTCCAATACCTTTCATAGATCAAGTCTTGGACACATTAGCAGGGAAAAATTATTTTTCATTTTTGGACAATTTTAGTGGATATAACCAGATTCAGGTAGCACCTAAAGATCAAGATAAAACCACATTTAGCTATCAATGGGAAACTTATTCTTACTGAGTACTTCCCTTTAGATCATGCAATTCTCTGACAACATTCCAAAGAGTAGTCCTCAGAATTTTCTCTAATCTTATTCATGATTGTGTGGAAGTGTATATGGATGATTTCAAAGTTTATGGAGATTCTTTTAACGAAGTACTTGAAAATTTAGAAAAAGTTTTAATAAGATGTAAATAAATAAATCTTTTGTTAAGTCATGAGAAATTTTTTATGATGTTTAACGAAGGAATTGTTTTAGGTCACCGTATTTTAGGAGATGGAATTAAGCTAGACTCATATAAAGTTGAGGTCATTTCTAAATTATTAGTGCCAAATTGTCAACAAGATGTTAGAAGTTTTCTTGGTTTAATTGGATATTGTAGAAGATTTATAGAAAACTTCACAAAAATTGCATCTCCATTATTTAAACTACTTACCAAGGACTGTGAATTCAGTTGGAATTCTGATTGTCAAGCTGCCTTTGAAACTTTGAAAAAGAGAATTTTTGAAGAACCTATCTTTAAAGGACCTAATTGGAAATTGACTTTCCATATATCAACTGATGCTTTAGATATAACCATAGGAGCTATTTTAGGGAAAAAAGACCTTACTCCTTATGCAATCTATCATACCAGTAAAAATTTAACTCCTACAGTTCTAAATTATACTGTAACTGAGAAGGAGTTTTTAGTTGTAGTTCATGCCATTAACAAATTCAGACATTATATAGTTGCCTATGAAACTTTCATTCACACAGACCATTCTTCCATTAGATACCTAATGAATAAACCAATCACTAATGGAAGAATAACTAGATGGATCTTATTGTTACAAGAATTCAACATCATCATTCTAGATAGACCCAAAAAATAGAATACAATTGCTAACTTTTTATATAGAATTCAAAATTATAATAATGATCAACATGTAGAGGATAAATTTCCTAATTAATATATTTTTGCAGTATCTACTACATCACCATGGTATGTAGATATTGCTAACTATTTAGCTACAGGGAAAATGCCATTTCATTTGCCTCCTAGAGAAAAGAGGAGGATAGTTCAAAATAGCGCATCTTATTCATGGATACATGAAGAATTATACAAAATAGGACCAGATCGCATCATCAAAGATGAAATATGAGAAATACTTAAAGCATGCCATGATGAACCATGTGGAGGACATTGCTCTAACAAAAGAACTACTTATAAAGTCCTAATTTTAGGATATTATTGGACTTCCATTTTCAAGGATACCAAGGAATATGTTAAAAAATGTGACAGTTGTCAAAGAATGGGTGAACCTACTCTTTCAAATGAAATTCCATTACAGCCATAGGTACTCATTGAACTGTTTGAAAAATAGGCACTAGATTTTGTTGGTCCAACTAGTCCACCTTCAAAGCAAAAAAGGTGTATCCTACTATGTATTGATTATGTCACTAAATGGGTAGAAGCTAAAGTAGTTCCTTTTGCTACTGAAAATGTTGTAGTTTCATTTCCTTTTTAGGATATTTTCACTCATTTTGGTGTTCTAAGAGAAATTGTAACAAATCAAGGAACACAGATTACATACATATTAGTGCAAAAGCTTGTGGATCAATACAAAATCAAGCATCAAAATTCCACTCCATACCATCCACAAGCCAATGGACAAGTTGAGTCTACAAATAAGGTGATTCAAGCAATCCTTACCAATATTGTACACTTATATAGGAAGGACTAGGTAGAAAAGCTTCCAGAAGCTTTGTGGACTTATAGAACTACATGGAGAAGTACTACAGGACATACTCCCTATGAACTTGTTTATGGGAAGCAGGTCTTACTTCCAATAGAGTTCCAGATCCAGACCTATAAAACAGTAGTCCAGTTGGATCTTGACTTATCGTAAGCACAAAAGAAAAGGATGAGACAACTCAATGAGCTTGATGAAATAAGACAAGAAGCCCTCAAAAAGACCAGCCTAGTTCGGCAACAAAGATCCTGATGGCATGATAAGTACATTAAAGAAACAAAATTTCAACCAGGATATTGTTAATTACTCTTCGACTCAAAGTTCAAGAATTTCGAAGGAAAAATCCAAACTCACTAGCTTGTACCTTATGAAGTTCAAAATGTATTTGACAATGGTGCAGTTAGAATCAGGGCTATTGATGAAGAGAAAATTCCTCTTTTAGTGAATGGACATCAACTTAGACTTTATCAAAAGCCATTGACGAAAGAACAATTTGTCAAAATTTTTCAAGATAATTCAGAATTAAAGATGGTTGAGAAGAATTCTTCTTCTTTTCCACCTTAGAAATTTTATTTTTCGATTACATACTAATATATATATTATATATATATATATATATATATATATAATAATGTATAGACATGAAAACCAACATGTGTTGGCACCTTAAATTTTCTCTTCCAAAAAGAAATTCCCCTTTCCTAAACTTTTTTTCCTTAGCTACATAATTAGTAATTAGGAACACTTAGCGACTTGAATTGAAGAATAATTGACAGTGCAAACTACTTGCAGAAGATATCAAAGGACAAATAAGGTTATAAAATCAACCAAAGGTATGTGATACATTAATATTATAATAAGGGTTAATATATTGTATATATGAACTATGAGGACATAGCACTGCTAAAATAAAACGAAATCATTGCAAATCATGGGTGATGTTCGCTTGTCAAAATCATCATAATCCACCATTTTAACTCCTGTCTTGTCCCCATTCTAAATCTATCAAAGTAATCATCAAATAATTAATTTGTATGTGCTCTATAGGTTAACTCATTTCCACAACCTTCATTATAATTCACTTGTTCTCTCATTTCTCCGAATTCATAGGCTCTCCATCTCTCTACCACTGAACGAAACCCTACCAACACCATTTTTCCCTGTCAAGTAAATAGTTATTCAGATGAAGCATCTTCCATCATGGGTGTTATTGTCCGAACATAACCAGCAGGAAAGAAGTTCTTGGAAGGATACCCTTAGACTAGGGAACTGTTGTAAAAAGTACAGTGGTTACAATTCATAGAAAAATTTTATGGTTTCCACAGGGAGGTAACAAAGAATTTTGCACATTCTTCTGATGGAGCAGAGGTTGAAATAGGAGATGTCAAGTTCACCATAACAGAGTCCCTAATTGTAGAAGCTACCGAAATACCTAGAAGTGGAGAAAAGTCATTCAAAAACAGAGGAATCGATGGGAAAAATTGGAAAGTCTTCTTGAAAAATCCAAACATGGACACTATCATCTTCAGAAAAGGTATTCCTAGTACAACCCTTAAGAGTAAATGGAGGAATTTTCTCCTTGTACTTCAAAAACTTATTACTTGTGAAGGTTGGTTTGGATGCATGCTTTTCTACCACATTAGGATAATGATGATTTTTCTTGAGGAACATCAAATGAATCTTCCATATTTCATCTTGGACAGACTTAAGAAAATTTCAATGAATGTTCAAAAGAAAATTTAGTTCATAGACAATACAATGTACCATCATGGATTGATAAAAATCTTGATTAAGTTTCACCTTCAGAGTATAGGTGACAATTGGGAAAATTTTCTGGTAAGAAATCATTTTGAAGAGAAAACACCTAAACAATGTAGTGGTAGTAGAACCCTCAGGGGAAGGAAGAGAAAAATGCAAACAGTAAAAGAACAAGAACCCCAGTCCCAACAAGACTTATCAAAGGATGAACTACCCATTGTAGATATTTTGCAGAAAATGAAAAAATGGAATCTTAGAACAAAGAAAGCTGGCAAAGAAACATAGGATTTGTCCCAAATGAAGATCCTTTCTCAGAAGGAGAATCCAAAAGCTAAAAAGAAGAAAACTCAGGGATTATCAACCACAGGTCTAATAAGAAGTACCAGATTGAACACGGTACAACAAGCAGTATCAGGAGTTGCAAAATATATCGATCTTGAAGCGAAAGAAAAAACTGAAAACCTTGAAGACTCTCCAGGAGAATCACTAAGACTCTCACCAAGGGTGTCACCATCTCCCTTCATTTCACCTCCAAGAAGTCCAATACACAGTCCAGGTGTGGATCCTATTCAACAAGAAATTTATGATTGCATAGAGTCATTAGAAAGGAAGGAGGAAACAACTAAAGAGTCAATCCAAAGTCCAGGAGAAGGAAGTAATCAGTTTAATGAGCTAAAACAACCTTCATCATCTAATGTTTTAAAGAAAGAAATCTTTGAGCTGGAGACATTAAACAGATACCTAAAAGATGAAAATCAAAGATTGAAGGCACATAATGGAATTCAAATTGCCAAGAGTGACAACCTTATTCTTCACTTGAGTCTATGGTACGAAAAGAACAAGAAGTTGAAGAAATAAAATAGGGAAATGCAAAGAGAAATCATCAGCCTAAAATATAAGATCCTCATGAAGAAACCAAGAATGGTAGTGGCTACCAGAAAGAAGAAGAAAGTGAATCCTGAATGTGATAACAAGAAGGCACAAGAGAATGACAATGATGAGTTGTATGGGGACATACAAAACCTCCAGTGTGGGGGAATGTAGATCCCAAGGACTACTTTACCTTGACACCTGTTTTGCCCATATTTTCTCCTTTTTCCTATTCCTATAACCTAAATAGATGTAATAAATATAAGGTTTTGTTAAGGTAAGAAATTACATGTTCTCTTTTTCATGTTTTCTCCATATACCTTATTGTTTTATTGATGTTTGCATTCAGCTAAGGAATTGACCTGATTCTACAACTAATCCATAGATTCACAACTACCTCCATTGTTGATAGGGTTTGAGTGCACCATCTCAGAAAAATAAGATATGGATAGATGAGGAATGATCCCCTCATGGATTATTGCTTATTCTCTTGAACCAATCCTTCAAATACTCACACTGCAATGTAGTCAACCTCAAAGTCAACTACAAGATAATGTGTCGGATTAGAGTCCAAATTTTACGAAATATTATCGATGTGATTTTCCAAATAGAAAATCGATGATTAAGCGATATAATTTGGTTTGATAGGGATTGTAATGAAGATATTTATGCTTAAAAATCTCATGCTGCTATTTGAGAAAATGTTATAATAACAAGGGTCGCTCTTTGTTTTGGTGTGTTCCGTTGTATGTGATTTTAAGAACATCCTGTTAAAACTATTTTCGATTAATAGACTTTGGTTCATACTTTCCATGTTGTGTTCATTAAAGTTGCTGACTGTCTCATGGAGGGCCCCTGTGTGTAGATTAGGTCTTTCACTCATTGCAAATATATTTCCTTTGGTTTCTTAGAGTTAAATTATGGATGCTCTATTTTATGTTTTAGGATGCAGTCCAACAGAGTTCGCGATTAAATTAACATCTCCATCAAAAATTTCATTTGCTTTCTACCTAGCTTAATTCGATCATCTCATTTTCTTTCTACCTAGCATAGTTTGATCATTTCATTTTCTTTCTACCTAGTATAATTCAGTCACCTCATTTCACAGTTTGGTTGTCTTATAGCGTATCAATTTTGTTCTTGTTTTACTTTTGCATTGAGTGAAGCTGCAATAGTTAAAGAGTGACAATATTTTTCTTGGCAACTGATTCAAGCATCATTCATTCCCAATTCAATAAAGTACATCTCCTTTGCACATGCTTTCATAGTTAGACTAGTTTGGCTGCAGCATAAAATTCGAAATAAAATCATAAACAGTGTAACAGAGTAGAGTTTAGGATCACTCTTCAACCATCCACAAAACTTGATTCAATTAAGATTAGTTTTAGAATAACCAGCTAACAAAGTTTAGGGACAATACTCTAATATAGACAGTAAAGCCATTTCCATACTAATTCTAGATTTAGACTTTAACTAGAGCATAAACAACTTAAGGACATAGATAATGTCTAGCACATACAATGCACTTGTGCTTCATCAGTTTACTTGCCTTGGTCGATAATTTATGCTTATAATTTAAGAAAATTAAATTGACTAAACATCATGCTTATTTAGTTTCTAGGACTGATAACGTACCACTTGTCCATCCTATATAAGGACTCCACCAAGCCCTCTCTTGTAAGCATATGTGCATACCACAAAATGTTTGTCTGGATCTGCAATCTATAGTTCTGGTGCATGCATGAACAACTACTTAAGATCCTCAAAGTTAGCTTCACACTCCATTTTATATTCAAAATTATTACCTTTCCTATGCAATGATGTAATGTGATAATAAATATGTGAGAAGTCCCTGATGAACCTCCTATAATAACCAGCCAGACCCATGAAATATCTCATCTCATCCACATTCTTAGGAGCTACCCACTCCATGATGGCCCTTATTTTCTCTCGATCTACTACAATTCCCTCCTTGGAGACCATATGCCCCAATTAGTGTACCTCAGTCTAAAGGAAACTACACTTGTTGAGCTTATCCTACAACTAATGCTCTCTCAACAACCTAAATATTGTTGCTAAGTGCTCAATGTGCTCTACCTCATTTTTTGAATATACCAATATATCATCAATGAACACAATAACAAACTTATCCAAATATGGATGCAACACACTATTCATCAAACAAATGAATGTAGTTGGAGCATTATTTAATCCAAATGGAACAACAACAAACTCATAATTCCCATACGTGGTCCCGAACGTAGTCTTATAAATGTCCACCTCTTTGATGCATACCTGATGGTATCGGGATCTCAAGTCAATCTTCGAGAACACTGCTACTCCCTTCAACTGATTGAAAAATTCATCAATCCTTAGCAAATGTTATATGTTCTTGATAGTCACTTTGTTCAACTACCTATAGTTAATGCATAATCTGAGAGTATGTTGTAGCGGCTACAACCACCCTCCAAAATTTTTCCTTTGCTTCGTTTTGGAGCATCCCTCCTTGAAGCCATTACAACTATCTTTCACTGATCAAGTACTTGTGTTTATTAGAGTTCATATGTCATTTCTCAGCTTGTTTTCAACTCACTTGTCTCGTCGGTCAACCACAAGCACACCTAGCACTTGGTCCACATTTTCTCAACTGGTTTTGGGACAAATCTGTGCAAATCTAGAGGCCAGCTTGTCTTCCCCTCCAAAAATGCATAGATCAGCGCAACAACTACCCTACACTCAGAAATTGTGTAGAGCAGGCCAGGAAGCCTTTCTTTAGAAATTGCGCAGAGTAGGCCAGTTGGCACTGCTTTGGAAAATTGCGTAGTTTCAGCCAGTTGCAGTATTCTCCAGAATTGCACAAAACTAGCCAGCTACATTTCTCTCTATAAATGTACAAAGCAGCCTAATGTCACTTCTCTGGAATATTTCTCAAAGATAGCTAATAAGTGAAGGCCTCTCAGTCTAGAAATAACACAAAAATTTTCCCTCACTGACTGACTGTCACATGTCTTAGTAAGTTGTCTGGTTCCCTCTAGAACTATGCAATCCTTCCTCGCATGCCGAGGTAATTTTCACGAAAAAGAAGAAATAGAAAAGTGTAAAAGAATCCCATATTTTAGGGATCTATTTTTAGCAACAAGAGTTACATGCAAAACCGTTTTTAGAAGCTTCTCATTAATTATCTCTTTTTCCTAGATTTGTGGCATGCACGTCATAAACCCTAATTTCAACAAATATTTTTAAACGATGCCCCTAAGCTCATTCTTCACATTGGATCTTGGATATCTAGCATCTAGGATGCATCTAGGAACCTTTAGCATAACCGACACAACTTTTCCAGGTAATTTTTGCTTTTCATGCCTTTTGTCGTTTTTCTATCGCCTTTTAGTTTTCAGCTTGTATGAGTGTTGTTTCCTTGGTTTTTTTGAATGACCGCTAGAATTTCAATGTATTTTTACTTGTATAAGTGTTGTTGTAAGTTTTTCATTACCTTAGTGTTGCATGCATAACATTGTTTCTTCACTCACTGTCATCGTTTCGACGACTAGCTTCATGAGCTTCTTGGTTTTGTCGTTTAACTGATTTATATACTCACTTGAATTGCATGCATGTTTATTTCACTCAGATATACACCAACTTCAAACACATATTCACTCCTTTGTGTTTTCAGGTTGCGATAAGGTAGATCTGGGTTGTCTCTACCCTGATCTTGTGTCTCCTAGCAAGTTTTGCACATTCCTGGTAGTCAAGGCTAGGCCTTTCCTCCAATAATTGAATAGAGGTTGCCCACAATATCCCTAAGTTGTGCTCTATGCAATCGTTGGAAGCATTGCAGAGTCCTACCCACTAGAACTACACAATTTGTGGTTTTTTCCAATGACCTAGCCTGACCTCCTTGCATATTGTGCAGTTTCAGTCATCTGTCTGCGTGTCTGAACTGTGCATTGCATAGATCCAACTAGCAGTTAGCCTCACTAGCATCTAGGACTACGAAATGCATAATTCTAGCTAACAGTCTCCCAGTTCCCGAAGTCAATGTTGCGCAATCTTTCCCAACAATCACTAGTTTGTTGCTCGAATGTTTCTCGAATTTGTTTGATTTTTTGAGCTGACATTGTCTTGCCATGAGTGTATTCTATATCTCCAGGTAGTACAAGTTTTTGAGCATCTTTTCAAGAGTACAGTTATCATGGCCTCCAAGAGATTTGGATCAAAAGGAATATTTGAAAGAAGTATTGGGGACATAGTTAAATAGAGGTGTATGAGCTTGCCCATGTACATAAACACACACATGTTCATTGAGAAGGACATCAGGATCACATGTCAAGACATCAAAACCATCTTCTCAAGCAGTTTTGAGGAGAATATGGAAGATCAATAGGTCTATGTGAACATCTATAAGTAATGACTATATAAGTTTGCATGCAAGTTTCCTCTATTCCCTTGCACATATGTGATCCACTAGATTGTCTCACACATTGATCTTGAGACAATGATACTGAGCAGTTTCAGTGGAGCAAGGCTTTCTTCCTTCAGGATGGAGGATTATCGAAATATATATCATTTTCCATTCCAAGTGAGCAGGATGGATACACCCTTCTACACTCCCAACGACATCACAAACACAAGAGACATCTTGAAGTGTTGGGAAAAGGAGAAAACAAAGTTCAGGATGACACCCAACCATATATATAAGATGAGAATAGTTAGGAATTCATATCAATTCTTGGTCATCTTCGCATGTTTCTTGTATGGCAAAGGGAGTACATAAAACTTCCGGCAGAGTTGGGTTTCTATGTTGGATCAGCTGGAAAGTGAAGGAAACCCATTCAATTGGTCAGGAATGTTGGCTCTCTAGTTAAAATTGCATCTATCCAATGCTCAGAGTCTACCCAAGGATCAACAAGAAAAGTTCTTCATGTCTGCATACCTTTTTGATGGAATATGTGCCCGTCAACAGTTTTCTTACATGGGTTGGGCATGAACACCTTCATAAAGTGTTGTGAACATATATTAAAAGTTTCTCTCAGATTTCAATTACTGAGGAGTCATGGCTAGAATATGTGACCATTTCATCACCCCTATATACATGATCATATTTGAAAAAGACATGCCCTGCATGTCCCAGGCAATAATGGAGGCATTGTTGAACATTGTAGATTGGTACGTCTCACCCGTAGGACCTTCATCAAGATGTTCAACGTGGAGAAATCCCTGCATGTGTTTTTGAGTTTTTTCATGGACAAGTTGGTCATGTAAGAGGTTGCATACCACATATTGATAGGATTTTCAACTAGATTGCACAGAAAGAAGAAGGCAACATGGCCCATGCTTCCTATGAAAATTTGGTTGTATGTGATCAGGATTTTGAAAGAAGAAGATGTTGAATTGGAAGACTTCAAGAAGTTTAAGTTTGGCACCAGGAATTTCAACCCATATGAACCACATGGTTTATGAAAGGACCACTGTGTAAGAGTGTACTATCCTTGGATCCACGTAGCATGTCATTTGCTAGAGGAAGACCCATGGAGATATTGTTACAACTCCTCTAGGCTCAATGAACTAGTCATCATTGTAGTGGAGTGGCTAGCAGCACTCAAGGCAAAAAAACCATAGGGAGAAACAACAACAACAATAGCAAACAACAAACATGTGCAAAGACAAAGGCAAAAAGAAGATTTTTGAAGGCATAGAAATGGAGAAAAAGCTACATGTTTAAGGAAGGCTCACTTTTGGAAAAGGTAGCTTTGGAGATAAATGTTAAGAGGTGCTAGTGAGATAGGAGGATAGCTCAAAGAAAGAGAGAAGCAAAGGTTGGAAGATACTGAGAGGATTTGTTAGGAAGTCCAACAAAAGCTCAGGGAAGAACAAGAGTTGTGTAGAAGAGAGAAGGGAGCACAGGATGAACATGAACAGGAACAAGAACATGAATAGGAGGAAGTGCAAGGCACATAGACAATGCAAACTCTACCAATACAAGTTAAAGATTCTGAACCAGTAGCATATGAGGAATAAGGTGAGTGTAAATTTTAACCCTGTACAAAAATTACCTGCATACAAATTCTAAAACTAGAAAATAAAAATGGCGAGAGCATAAAACATAAAACATATATACACAGAGATTTACCCCTGCATCCCAAAATCGAGATTACCAGATTGAGTTTTCATTGTGTTCCTTTCAATGTTACAATACATATATATACATGTTGAAGCATGCATAAACCCCAATCCATTAACCCTATATTAGAACATAACCATAGGTCCCTTGAATAGATCTACAGAATACCATGGACAGAAAACCATCATGCCCAAAACCATGTGTGAAATCCATGCACAAAACCATAGGTAGGTCCACCAACCTAATATAGGGTCCAAAAAAAAAAAATCCTAGGGCGTTGCCTTAGACCCCGTGCTGCCTACCCTTAGATAGGGGGGCCAACCACCCCCCTGTGACCCCTCGACAACATCCACCATAATGTACAGGGGGGTTTATCACCCCATCTGTGACCCCCCCTGTGCATGGGTTAGTTGTGGAAATAATATAACACGACCCAACATTCTCCCACTTGTTGTTTTCTTTCCACAAGAGGCCACATGAAAGCTTAATCATTGATCTAGCCCTGCAATGCCCATTGTTTCTCTACACCAAGAGAAATTCTCAATGCTCACAGATTTTGTCAATAAATCTACAATATTCTTGAAAGTGTCTACCTTTACCAGCAACACCTTTTTGCCCTAAACCATATCCCTCACAAAGTGATACTGAACATCAATGTGCTTTGTCTTTGAATGATAAGTAGGGTTATTTCCCAAGAAAATTCCACTTTGGCTATCACAGTCTATCCTTAGAGCTTGTTATAATAACCCCATACTTGAACACAATCTTTGCAACCAAATTGCTTCCTGCTTGCATTAGTGGATGCCATGTATTCCTCCTCTGTAGTTGAAAGTGCCACTACAAACTGTCTCTTACTCATCCAACTGGTTGCAACTCCAAATAGGTTAAACACATACCCACTTGTAGATCTTCTCTAATCCATATCTCCAGCCCATTTTGCATCAAAAAAGCCATGGATGTCCAAAACTCTGTTCAATCCTAGTCTTCCTTGGTAGCACAAACCATAATCACTAGTGCCATGCAAATACCAGAAAACCCGCTTCACTGTTGTCCAATGCTCATTCCCTAGTTTTGACATAAACTTGCTCAATACTCCCACTACATGTGTAATGTTTGGTCTAGTACAGACCATTTCATACATCAGGCTACCAACTGCACTTGTATATAGAACACGGGACATGTCCTCTTCCTGTTCTTATGTCTTTGGACATTCTTCAACAAATAACCTTACACCTATAGGAATAGGAACCTTCATCGATTTACTATCCTGCATATTAAACCTTTGTAGTAATGTCTTGACATAATTCCTCTGGTTTAACCAGATTTTCCTCTTTTCTTGATCTCATTTAATTTCCATGCCCAAAATATAGTTTGTAGCACCAAGATATTTCATGTCGAATTTGGAGGACAACTGGGTCTTCAAATCCTGGATAATTTCTTTTTCATTCCGAACCAGCAACATATCATCCACATACAAGACCTGATAAATAAAATGGTCACCAATTAATTTAAAATACACACAGTGATTTTCTTTGCTTCTGGTGAAGCCAAGTCCCCATATAAATGTATCAAATTTCTTATACAACATCCTTGGTGACTTTTTGAACCCATACAAAGACTTTTTTAACTTTCATATCAATTATTTCTTACCCTTCAGAGTAAATCCTTCAAGTTTCTTCATGTAGATGTCTTCTTCCAGATCCCCATGAAGAAATTTTGTCTTCACAACCATCTGTTCTACCTCAAAATCAAAAGCAATAGCAACATATAAAAGTAATCTAGTAGAAGCTACCTTGGCAAGAGGAGAAAAAATATCAGCAAAATCAATTCTTGACAACGGGGAATAACTTTTTGCTACCAACCGAGCTTTGTATTTCTCCACCATTCCTTCTGCATTCATCTTCTTCTAGAACACCCATTTTCTTCCAATGGGTTTCCTTCCAGCCGGCAACTCAACCAGATCCCAAGTCTCATTTTTGTGCAAAGATGCAATTTCATCAACCATGGCCTCTTTCTAGAATTTTCCATTCTTTGAATCTACTATTTTCCTCATAGTTCTAGGATCATAATCGGTAATAGATAAAGAAAATTTTGAATAGAAAGTAGATGGACTATACCTTTCTAGCTACCTTCTTTCTCAAACTGATCTTCTCACAGCCAGAATCTGTGGCTCTTCATATTTTGATTCCTCTTCTACTAAAGAGTCTGATTCTTCCTCCTTCATCTCAAACTCTATCTTCTCACATTCCTTTGGTAGGAGTTCATGTTTAATAACATCTTTCACCTCTCTAAACACCACATCTCAGTTGTACACAACCTTCCTTGTTTCTGGGTTCCAAAGCTTATAACCTTTTAAACCATCCTTATACCCAATAAAGATGCACTTTTTAGATTTACTCTCCAACTTTGTTCCTTTCTAATTTGGAAAATGCACATATGCATCACATCCAAATACACTCAGATGTGAAAGAGAAGGTTTCTTATTAGTCGATACCTATTGTGGAACTTATTCTCCAACGCTGATGAAGGTGATATGTTCACCAGGTAACATGCAGTCTCCACTACCTCTACCTATAATTCTTGTCCTAACCCGACACCATTGAGCATGCTTCTTTCCCTTTCCATCAACCTTTTGTTCATTCTTTCTGCAAGTCTATTTTTCTCGGGTGTGTATGGAGTAGTTTTCTTCTATGCTATACCACAATTCTTACAGAAATCTTCAAATTCCTTCTTGCAAAACTCTCCACCATTATCTATCCTCAACACCTTTATCTTCTTCTCGCTCTGGCTTTCCACCAGAGCCTTAAATTCTTTAAACCTCTCAAAAAATTTAGATTTCTTCCTGGGGAAATATATCCATGTATTCCTTGAGAAGTCATATATGCATGATACATAGTACGCGGAATTTCCCAGTGATGGAATTGACACACGTCCAAACATATCACCGTGCACAAGCTCTAATATCTATTTTTCCCTCTTACCACCAAAGGGGAAAGTCACTTAATTCTTCTTCCCATATACACAAGTTTCACAGTAATCAAAATCCAGAGAGAAATTAGACATACCTTCTACTATACCATTACCATGAAGTATTCGAAGGCCCTCTCTCCAATATGTCCAAGCCTTTGATGCCATAGCATGGTATTTTCTCTAGAGACCACTAGATTTTTTGCCCCACTTTCAGGAACCACATAACTATTGCACCCATCAATAATAGTGTTACCTTGAAGCTTATACATATTTCTAATTCAAAATCCCCGCATCAATACCAGTGCTCCCTGAACCATATTGTAGGTATCTTTCTAGAACATTGTTTTTACACCTTCGTCATCCAACTTGCTTATAGAAATCATATTTTTGGCCAATGCAAGAATATGCAGAACACCCGGAAGTGTTCTAATCCTTCCACCTTACAACTTTAACTTGAATTTTCCATGAAGAATGATTCTATCCTTCCTATCATCCCCTAAGAAGACATCGCCACTATCATATTTCTCATACTCACAGAACCACTCATTATGGGGAGTGAAAGAAATGATGCACCTGATTCAATCAACCATGCCTCATGATCTACATGTGTACTTGAAGAAGAATCCAAGTACAGATCTGTTGGGTGTGGTTTTCTACCTATTTTCTACACATTCTTACCCCTGTTTTGACCTTTCTGTCCTCCAAGCATGTGCCCTTATATGACCAAACTCCCTATTTTCTTACTTTTTTAATCCATTTTACTATCATGTTACTTTGTTATATTTTACTGAATAATACAAGGCTTTATTCCTTTTTGTGGATAATTGGGAGAGCATTGAAGAAGTATTTTTGGAAGTTTATCTTTTTAGGTGTTGGCTCGCAAGAACGAAGTTATGCAGCAGACAGGCAGCAAGGATTAACTGCGGGAAAGGGTAGAACGGTTCGTTGTTACACCCCAAGTGCTGTTACAGGTTGCTTCTACACACTTATTGTTGTTATATATTATTGCTACACACTTGCTACTATTACAGATTGTTGTTACACATTGGATGTTGTTACACCTCTCATTGATCTGCCATCACACCAACAGTCTTGTTGTCAGTTATGCTGCATCATCCCAAATCACCATTCGCTCAATTCTGTTACACTGAAGCTGGAAATGTGGGTATTATTCCACATAACAGTTGTCGGTAGTAGGGATTGTTTATTTTTTGAAGCAACAAGACTCCAATAGTTGCAACTAATGTAGATTTATTTAGCAATAGGTTGTAACTTCTTTATTTTTGATCATCATGAGAATCAGGAGATTCTCATGACTGCGCTATTTCTAATTTCCAGGTTGTAATAGTTATAAAATACTCAACTTTTTATGTATCATGAGACAACATATAGAAGAGTACCATTACTCTACTTCTGTAATTCTAAATTTATTTTAAGATTGATTAGCATGGTGATGTTGTTACTGCTTTCCAACTGATTCGTTAATCACTTTCATGTTCTTCCCGTGCCCTGCTAAGGAGGAAGGGCCCTCCTCTTTGGTAGGGATTGTAGTGATATACGTAATATACATTCTAGTTTAGTTCATTGATTTATGGTTTCCCGCTATTTCTATACAAATCATGGATTACATTCGCTGCTGTTTCTATTTATCTTATGCTGTTAGACTGAGTTAATCAATAGAGTGGTAGTAACCAGCTGGAATAGATGTTAGTTCTTGTGTGGAACGCCCTTACTTTAATAGCTGCAAGCTATGATTTGATTATTTAGAGTGTTTTTTTTTTTTTATCTACATGCACGGTTTGTTTCAACAATTTAGATCAATGACATCTTTCATAGTTTTCTGCATTTTCTTTTGCTTGACTAGAGTGTATGAGCACTGACAGTCCAAACTCCATTGAAATAGCAGGACCTACCTTGGGTTGACAATAAATGTTGTAGTTTGAGCCAATTAAGGTTGATAAAACATCACTACATTTTGGCGTTGTTGCCGAGGATGGCAAGTTGACGATACGGTCAGCGAAGTTGTTTGTTTGATATAGAGTGCTCCTAGTCCATAGTTGCTGGGCGGTAAGACAAGAGGTAAGAACTAGCGCATCACTCTAACATACCTGGGCAGGGTCACCATTGTGATTACTAGGACACTTAGGACATTTTGATGATTTGTTAGTGTGTCTTCAACTCTTCAATCCCTGGGTAGTAATACGCGAGGTAGAACCTGCAGATCTCTCTAACATACCTTGGCAAGCTCACCATTGTCAAAGACTGTAGCACTTAGAGTGTGATTTGATACACGTAGGGTCCATGTTTGCACTTGTAGGACTTACAGAGACACTAAAATCATCCCCACTCTAATAATTCACAAGAACGACAGGTCTTAAAAAGGAATTGAAGGGTGAAGATTTGGGAAGGAAGACATTTATCAAGGAATTAAACTCCAAGGCAGAAAAAGAACAGTCTAGCTCTTGAAGGAATGCAAGGAAAATAGGGCCGTAGAAGGTTGTTACCCCATAGTGAAAGCAGAAACCTCCAATCCCTCCATCTCGGGACCGTATCATTCTAAGGCTAGCACTCATACCCCCAAGATCAAGGATTTGATTTATGAGCAAGAAGGGGAAGTTAGTAGCCAAAATTTGAGGATAGAGGGGCAAGGGGAAACTAGGGGGGGAACATCAAACACCTGAGGTGGAAAAACACCTATTGATTTATCAATATCCGGATACAGGTAATGCGGTGAAACAACCAACCCCAGGGGTATCTGAGTCATTAATCATGTTTGCAGGGCCATCACAAACACAACTTGAAGAACGTCTACTACAATAAGGGTTAGAAGAATTCATCATGGGAGACAACAATGATAACAATGCTAAAACAGACACCACTACCACCACCTTTGAGTTCCCAATCAGGAATATCAGAGGTGAAGCTCCTATGAAAAACATTCGTCTATCATCCTTACCATCCTTTCAGGGGATGACTGTGGAAGATCCAGATACATTTCCATTTGAGTTTGATATCCTATGTAGAAGTTATGATTATATAATAGATGCTCAGAATCTAAAGCTATTTCTTGCTACCTTAAAAGGAGCAGCCTTGAGATGGTTCATGGGATTAGGCCTCGCTTCCATTTCAACGTGGAATGCTATGAAGGAGACGTTCTTGTCAAAGTACCAAGACTATTGTAGGACCAGGGACTTAAGGGAAGATATATTCAGAATAGCATAGAAGGAGGAAGAAATCTTGGAATATTATGTGGAACGGTTCCACTACAATCTACAGAGGTCTAAACATAGTGATTTAGACCTGGAAATCTTGAAGACTATATTCATCAGAGGAATGATAGATGATTGCCTTGACACCCTGAACCTATTAGGAAAAGGGGATATACCAAGAGAACCATTCACTGAAATTGTAAAGCTTTGCCTACAATGCTCTCGAGGATTGTCTAAAGGAAGAAGTACAATTTGGGATGCCTCTGTTCACATACAAAAATCTGTAGGTGGAGAAGTAACTAGATCAGAGATCGGAAATTTGTTCGAAAATTTCAAGACTGATATCCTTAGTACTCTTTTGGCCCAGATAAAAATAGCACAGATCAAAAAGACACAAGTAGAAGCTGATACACCCCTGGCCATTTTCTGTCCGACTTGTTGGAAGAAACATCCTCACAAGGAATGTGAATTGAACAACATCAACCTATGTAATATTTGTGAGCTGGAGCATTCGATAGAGAAGTGTCTGGAGCTTGCTAGACTAAAGGTAGTACTTAGAGAATCAAGCGAAGAGGTACAATCTTCTTACTTCATCACACCAAGGAGGCCATGGCAACCACGACCTCTAGGTATGTCTCAAGACTTTTCCTCTTTCAATTCGCGGAACAATGCATATAATAACCAACCATATCCATGGCAATATTCAACCCCTCTTTCAGATTAGTTCCCTTCACCCTAGAAACAATGGTCTCGATCTTCTCTTGTTCAATATGCTTAATCCCAACCATACCCTTGGAACTAGAATTGGAGAGGAGATTCCCAGAATTCAGCTCTACCTGCACCACCCATGCAACAATAGCTACAGTTGCCTCCTTTCAAAGCTCTTACTCCTCCACCACCTGTTCGACCCCAACTACCTGTGCAACCTAACCCAAAACCAAAAAATAAAGCAGTTCAGTGCATAGAGGCTCCTACGACCTTCCATACCTACCTTATTACCCCCATGGAACTTAATGTAATACAATTACGATCAGGCACTGTAATCAACCCTAGTCACTCCCCCATTATTATAGAGGAGGACTATGAACCATCCAAAGAGGAAGCCATAGGCTCTGAGGCAACTATTATGCCTATAATAGCTGACATAGAGGAAGTTGTTACATCTGTAATATCTGACCCGTGAAGAACTATTACAACTGTAACAACTACTTTGGGGAAGCTTGATACACCTGTAACAACAGATTCAACTGTTGTTACACAGGACCTCCCGTACCCTCAGAGATTGGCCAAACCAGGGATGACTTCACAGCCTAAATCTGATTTTCTTAAGGAGTTGCAAAATTTGTATGTACGAATTCCTCTACTGCAAGCCCTTAAATAAGTACCCATATATGACAATACAATGAGAGATTTGTGCATCAAGAAGCCTAAAGACCCTGCCACCATACATGTGATGGGAAAGTTATCCAAATCAATGTTTTCTCAGCCTCTCCTTACTAAGTACAATGATCCAGGAAATCCTACGGTCACTATCTACATTAATGACCAGCCCATAGCCAATACATTGATTGATCTTGGGGCTGCCATTAATGCAATGATGAAATATCTCTTTATTTCTCTCAAGCTACCGGGACTTGGACACACTCCTACTGTGCTAGAATTGGTAGACAGGTCCCGTGTTAAACCCGAGGGGATGTTAGAAGATATAGTGATTACGATAACTTCTGGAGATATCTAGTTGATTTCCTTATCCTACAACCCAAAACCAATTTCAGGGGGCATCCTTTGATCCTAGAGAGACCTTGGTTGACCACTGCAGATGCATTTATAGGCTGCAAAATTGGATCCATGGTGAGCTCGGATGGCCAGGCAACATAGAAACTTAATATTTACCCTCCAAAACCAAGTATGTATGTGTAAAACCCTTGGTGGGATGATTTTGAGCTTGAGTCAGATCTTTCCCTGCCACTCCTCACTCTGGGGAAAGCCCAATATTTCAAAGATGAGACAAAAGATGATGTTATTAATGGTTTTATTAGTAATTCAATTTCTATTGCTTCTGTTGAAAATGCAAATGAGGAGGAAGAAGTGGAAGATATAGAATTTGAACAAATGAGAACCACTCCGAATATTGCTAGTAGCCCAATTGAGATTGAATCTGATTTTTTTTTTAATGTTAATCACAATTTGACTGCTGAACAGAATCAATTGCTATTATAGTTGTTACAAAAATATAAAAATGCATTTGCATGGGATTATATAGATATGAAAGGGATCCACCCTAACCTATGTCACTATATTTATTTGAAGGATGGTTGCAAACCTGTTAGACAGCCAAAGTGCCGCATGAACCCTACACTAAAGGAAGTGGTGAAAGAAGAACTACAAAATCTCTTGAGTGCTAATTTTATTTATCTAATATCTGGCAGTTAGTGGGTGTCACCACTTGTCATCGTTCCTAAAAAGAATGGAAAGTGGAGATTTTGTTTTGATTATAGAGAACTCAAGAAGGCCACTCAGAAGGACCATTTTCCATTACCATTTATAGATCAGGTCGTTGATACTATCTCCGAAAAGAAATTCTTTCCATTTTTGGATGGATTTAGTGGCTACAATCAGATACAGATTGCCCCGGAAGACCAGGATAAAACAACCTTTACTTGTCCTTGGGGAACCTACGGATACAGAGTGTTACCTTTTGGGCTCCGTAATGCGTCATCAACCTTTCAAAGGGAAATACTGGTAATTTTTTCTGACTTATTGAATGACTGTCTGGAAATCTTCATGGACGATTTTACACCTTATGGAGATGCTTTTGAAACAACATTAGTCGATCTGAAAAAAGTGCTAGAGTGATGTGTATAGACTAATGTTGCCTTGAGCACTAAGAAATGTCACATGATGATGATTTAAGGGATTGTGCTTGGGCATTACATTTCAGCTGACGGAATCAAGGTAGACCCTGCAAAAATAGAGGTAATTCTAAAAATCCAAACCCACAAAATGCAAAAAGAGGTACGTAGTTTCTTGGGGCATGCAGGGTATTACAAAAGATTTTATAGAAACAAATTCAAGAATTGCATCACCATTATTTTCCTTGCTCATGAATGATGTTGATTTCTTTTGGACATGGAAGTGTGAGCAGGCCTTCTTAAAATTGAAATGTTGTGTATCAGGAGCTCCAGTCTTGTGAGGACCTAATTGGGAACTACCATTTCACATAGCTATGGATGCACCAAATATTGTTGTAGGTGTTTTTTTGGGCCATCTGGACGATATGAAACCTTATGCTATTTACTACATAAGTAAAAATCTAACTCCTGATGAGCTCAACTACACAGTGACTGAGAAGGAGTTCTTAGTAGTCATGCATTCCATAAAAAAATTCTGACATTACATCATTGGATATCAAGTATTTGTACACAATGACCATTCTTCCATTCATTTTTTAATGAATAAGCCAATTGCAAATGGTAGGATTACACGGTGGTTATTCTGTTACAAGAATTTGATATCACTATTGTAGATAAGCTTAGAAAAGACAATATAGTAGCTGACTTTCTTTCTAGGCTAACTATTGATGACAATTTCACTCCTATAGAATTGAGGCTTCTGTGATCAATCATAGTTATATAAGAAGAATTTCGGCGTAAATCACATAAAGAAAGACCTTTGTCGATGCGTTTCGAACCAACTAGTGTGGTTCATCGTCAGGACAAGTTGAAGAGACAGATCAAGCCTAGCATGTTAAATAGTCTGAGCAGATTATTTCCCTGATGAATATCGTTTTGCTATTTCTACTTACTCACCTTGGTATGTAGATATAACCAATTATCTTGCTGTGGGGAAGTTTCCCCAGTATTTGTCCTCCAAGGAGAAAAGGAAAATCATAGAACAAAGTGCTACATATACCTGGATAGATGGGAACCTCTACCACACTGGACCTGATTTCCAGATCAGAGATTGTGTTAGAGAGGATGAGGTCTTTGATATCCTCAAAGCCTGGCATGAGGAACCTTACGGAGGACACTTCGCAGATAAATGGACAAGATACAAAGTCCTTTCAATAGGGCATTACTGGCTGAAAATATTTCAGGATGCCAAGAATTTTGTGAAGGGATGTGATAATTGTCAAATGATGGGCCAACCATTGCAATCAGATGAGATGTCCTTACAGCCCCAAATTTTCATAGAACCTCTTGAGAAGTGGGCTCTATATTTTATGGGACCAATCAATCCTTCATCTAGACAAAGATCCTACATCTAGACAAAGATCCTACACCTTTGTCTATAGTAACTATGTCACAAAATGGGTTGAGGCGAAGGCACTAACCAGAGCCATGGAGCAGGCTATTTCAAACTTTCTGTTGAAGACATCTTCATCCAGTTTGGCATGCCTAGGGAGATAGTCACAGATAGAGGGCCACAGTTCATATCTCATAAGATCTGAGAGTTGGTCGAGAAATGTAAAATCCATCACAAAATCACAACGTCTTACCATCCACAAGAAAATGGCTAGGTAGAAAGCACTAATAAAGTCATTAATGGGATCCTTACTAAGACTGTGGCTAGTCATCGAAGAAATTGGGCTGACAAACTTCTAAAAGTGTTATGGGTATATAGGACTACATAGAGGAACACCATTGGATTCTCACCATATGAACTTGTGTATGGTAAGAACTCTTTATTCCTAATTGAATTTGAAATCAAGACACAAAGGAAAAAATTGTAGGTCAATTTGGATTTGGCTACAGCACAAAGGCAAAGATTGAACCAGCTCAATGAATTGGAGGAGAAATAGTTGGTTGCTATCCAAAAAAAAGAGATTATCCCGTAGCAGAGGGTTAAGTGGCACAATAAATTTATAAAGAAGAAGCAGTTCAATAAAGGAGATTGTGCTTTCTTATACGAATCAAGGTTTAAAGACTTCAAGGGTAAGCTCTGCACCAGATGGCTAGGTCCTTATGAGTTAGATGCAGTCTTTGACAATGGGACTATAAATTTGGTAACCATTGATAGTGCAAGGACACCATTACATGTAAATGGACACCATCTTCGGTTATATCACAAACCTACCTCGAAGGATTCATTTGCTAACATTCTCAAAATTTTGGATCTACAGGTTACGGGAACAGGGGAAAGCTCCACTGTGCTGCAAAATTTTTAATTTTTCCAATAAGTGTAACAGCTAAAAACCACTTGGTGGTGGCTATTACACCTTCAGACTTTCAAATATATATTATATATATATATATATATATATATATATATATATATATATATATATATATATATATATATATATATATATCACACATATATATATTATATATAGAAATAATAATCTAGCTATGAAAACCTTTCTCAGGTGCAGACATACACTTTGTAGCAGTTGAAAACCACCTGTGGTGGCAACTGTTTCACCCTCTGTAACAACATTTGTTATTCCAAAGTATATCATGTGATAAGTGTTGTTACACGAAATTTTCTTCTTTATCTTTTTGTAGAAATTAAATTAATATATATATCAGTCGTCTTGTCTATTACACCTATAACAGTTGACGACTTTTCGGGAATAAAACGAGATATTTTATCGTAATAAATAGAAAGAACATCACGTGATCCTTGTCATTAGAATTAAGTTTACACGTCCTAGTGCCCAAGCATGATTCGGTGTCGCACTGCCCATTACTTCACCCCATGTCACTTGGTACGTCATCAAAAAGGTTATATTGAATTCATTTTATTTTGTAATTATGGAAATTTAGCATGACTATTGATGGCCAAGGACGACTGTCATACTTAAGTTGGGGGGATACGAATCATACTGCGACATGAATGTCTCATGGTTTGTAATTATTTGAAAAATCTAGCAATTAAGGCATGTGACCTAGTAGTTATCATTATTTAATGCTGGATCATACCAAAAAGGGTAAGTGCACCATCAATGAGACCTCCCCATGACCCACCATTAAGGAAAAATCCATTGTGTAGTATGATTTATGCATGCCAAATCCTAATCCAAAATCTTCACCCATGCCACCCTACCACCCTACCATTTACCCCTGCTGGAAGTGCTAAATCCCCATTCAAAGTGTTCGGAGATGAGGGAGGTAGTAACACAGGGTAAAACAACTAGAGTGTGTGAGAGAGGGAAGGATAAGCAAGTGAAACAACACTAAATTGCGCAAGAAATGGGAGGAGTAGTAATACGGCATGAGCAAGGGACTACAAAAGCCCTAGAAGATTACTCTGAGGGATGCCAGTTTTTCAAAGATGTAGGCTGGTTCAAATTCTTTCAGAGATTGGAAGGATCAGACAACGACATAACCATGGAATTTGCAAAGAATTTAGAGAGAAACCAGATAGAAGTTAGAGGGTTAAAATTCGAGGTCACGGAATAAGTTATTTCTAGAGTAACAGTATTTCCAGCAGAAGGGAAGAGATGGTTTACTAGGAAGGTTAATGACCCCTCCCTGAAAGGGAATTTTCTCAAGGAAAGTGAGTCATTGGTTAAGAAAGGCAGGGGAAGTGATAGACTGTCACTCCCCCAACCATGGGTGGATGTTTCTCTCTTCCTCATTAAGTACGCTACTTGTGAGGGAAGGGAAACAATTGTGTGTAATTATCATTTTCCATTATTGAACCATCTCTAGCATTAGAAACAGATAAACCTTCCTTATTTCTTGTTGGGCAACATTAGGCACCTGGTCGTGGCTTTGAAAATGGTTACACATCCTGAAACATGTGTTACCAACCATGGCCTTATTAAACTCATTGTGTTGGATGCCTTGAGCTGACAGGGCAATAATTGGGAAGAGTTCATGCAGAAAAGGCCCAGGACCACTCACAAAAGGCAAAAAGAGACAGTTGGGGAAACTCCAGAGGTGACAAAGGAGCAGCCCCAGTGCTTGATAGTGAGGGTCAGAAAGAAGTCAGTTGATAAAGAAATTGGTGACAGAAGGCCGAAGCAGAGGATAAGGGTTAGCAGGCACCCATATTCCCCATACATGTCGAGAAAGAACAAAGAAACAACCAAGCAGAAGGATAAGGAGAAAGCTCAGCAAGAAAAACCTTCTTAACCTAGTAAGAGCGAAACCCAATCTTTGCTGTCAAAAATTGAAATTTTAGAAGAAGAAATTAAAGAATTGAGCAAACAACTAGTAGTGGGAAAGGCAGAGCCAAGATCCCTAGGGCTAGATACACTGGCAGAGGCTATGGACAGGGCTAGAAGGGGGGAAATCCCGGGCACTCTGTGCGTAGCCTGTGCTGAGAAGTTGGTGGAAGCAGGATTCAAAGTCTATGTAGTAGACACTACCTCGAGGGGGACTCAAACTAAAATTTGTGAAGCTGTTACACTAGAGCCTATTGAGGACGTTGCTACTACACAAGAACCAACAACTGAGGTAGCACAATCTATAGAGAGTGATCAAGCAATGGATACACAAGAACCCTTGGCTGACACTATTGTTTTTCCAGAAACAACACTGGAGGAGGAAATCAACCAAGAGGAGGAAGAGAAATATAGTATCCATGAGCTGATGATCAATGTTGTTGTTACACAAGAACCAGCAGTAGAGATCGAAACTGGTCTGGAGGAAATTTATGAACACAAGCCTGTGGATATCACTGTTATCACACAAGAACCAACAATGAAAATGAAAGTCGACTAGGAAGGTAAAGAAGCTGTGACAAAACCCACTAATGAAGTTCTTGTTACACAAGAACCAGCAGCTGAGGTGGGAGATTTTCACCCTTAAGAGGCTGCTACACCCTCACATGATAGTGCATGGGGAAGAACGCAGGGTCTTGATGAAGGATGGAGTTATGAGAAATTGTTGTTATTAGTAGAGCTGCAAAAGTGGAAGCAGTTGGCACTCTCTATAGGAGGGAGTGATCCCACTCAAGGCACATAAGAGAATGATGGATTTCCTGAGAGAAGAACAGCTAAAAGAGGAATGGGAAAGAGAAGAGGAGGTATGGAGGCATAAAGAAATTATGAAGAAAAAGGATGAACAGCTACATCAGCTGCATCGGGAGGTCTCCGACCTAATGTTTAATAAGACCAAACTCCATGACCTTGCTATAAACCTGCTAGCATGTAGGCAAACATCCTCGTCATACCCTGTGTTCCTATGGGAATGCTACTACTTATTCCAGTTAAGGGCAGTTTATGAGAACAGGTCTTATATGGGTTCTTTAACTCGCACCTTTTTGGAAATTTTCCATTCCTGTGATTTTGATGATCATAATTTCTTGTGCGAGCTATTCTTGCACAATATGATGTGCAAACATGTGAGCATGAGGATGGTAGTGATTGTCCTTTATTTCATGGGAGACTTGCAGTTGCGGGCATTCCTCCCATTTATGTGGAATCAGATTGAGTGGAAACTAGCCAAGAAAACAACAGAGACCAACAAGGAAAAGACAACATTGTGGGTCAGGGCTGAACCAGGAATGGCTTACAAACCTTGGCAAGAGTTCGAGCAGTTCCTGAGAAATCTGGAAATTAGAGATCAATTGACCATTCATAGAAGAACAATCATGAGGATCTTCCTCAACTTGTTTGAAAATATTAAGAGCCAAGCGCTAGTCGGATGTTTGAAGCGCACTAAGTCCTGTATTGTAGAATTGCAACAAGGGGACCCCTTTGAGTACAAGAACTTTGTGGCTACTATTACATGGGTGTCAGAATATCCACAGATAGTGCTGACATTGGGGGCATTCTGGATTGGCCTCGGATTCAAATTCCCTTTGATATGGTTGCCATTAAAAGAGTATCAGCATGATTATCGGTTATGTGATTATGAAGGGGAATCTTGGCCGCGTGAGTCAATGATCGATCAAGGATTCAGAGCTCCGGGCAATGATACTGATGGTGCCTACAATTTCACAAATTTCAACTGGGGGCACAATAGAAGGAAGTGAGATTTTACATGGGGACATGTAGTTGCTTCAGTTGGGGGGAGATGTTGGGTGTGGTTTTTTACCTATTTTCTGCACATTCTTTCCCCTTTTTTGACCTTTCTATCCTCCAAGCATGTGCCCTTATATGACCAAACTCCCTATTTTCTTACCTTTTTAATCCATTTTACTGTCATGTTATTGTGCTATATTTTACTGAATAATACGAGGCTTTATTACTTTTTGTGGCTAAGTGGGAGAGCATTGAAGAAGTATTTTGGGAAGTCTATCTTTGCAAGTGTTGGCTTGCGACAATGAAGCTATGTGGCAAACAGGAAGTAAGGATTAACTGGGGGAAAGGGTAGAATAGTTTGCTATTACACCCCGAGTGTTGTTATAGGTTGCTGCTACACACTTGCTACTTTTACAGATTGCTACTTCACACTTGTTGCTGTTACACATTGGATGTTGTTACACCTCGTGTTGATCCGCTATCACTCCAACAATTTTTTCGTCAGTTATGCCACATCATCCCGAATCACCATTCGCTCAATTCTGTTGCACCAAAGTTGGAAATGTGGGTACTATTCCACATAATAACTGTCGGCAATAGGGATTGTTTATTTTTTGAAGCAAAAATACTCTAGCAGTTGCAACTGATTTATATTTATTTAGCAATAGGTTGTAACTTCTTTATTTTTTATCAGCATGAGAATTGGGAGATTATCATGATTGATTTGTTTCTAATTTTCGGGTTGTAATAGTTATAAAATACTCGACTTTTTATGTATTAGGAGACATCATATAGAAGAGTAATGTTACTCTATTTCTGTAATTCTCAGTTTATTTTAATATTTATTAGCATGGTGATGTTTTTACTACTTTCCAACTAATTCGTCAATCACTTTCATGTTCTTCCTGCGCCCTACTAAGGAGGAAGGGGCCTCCTCTTTGGCAAGGATTGCAGTGATATAGGTAGTGTACATTCTAGTTTAGTTCATTGCTTTATGGTTTCTCATTGTTGCTATACAAATCATGGATTACATTCCTTGTTGTTTCTATTTATATTATGTTATTACACTAAGTTAATCAATGGAGTGGTAGTAACCAACTAGAATAGATGTTATTTCTTGTGTGGCATGCCCTTACATTAATAGTTGCGAGTTGCAATTTGATTCCGTAGAGTGTTTTTTTTATCTACATGCATGGTTTGATTTAGTAATTTAGATCAGCAACATCATTCACAACTTTCCGTATTTTCTTCTGCTTGGCTGTAGTGTATTGGCATAGACAATGTGAACTCCATTGAAACAGCGAGACCTACCATGGGTTGACAATTAATGTGGCAGTTTGAGTCAATTAAGGTTGATTAAAACAGTACTACAACATCCCCACCTTCATCTGTGGTGGTTTTTGCCTCTGCATAAGGAGGATCGTCAGATCCATTTCCTTTTTCAGGAGCTTTATATTTACAGTCCCTTTTGAAGTTCCCTTCCTTTCCACATTCCCAGCACACCTTTACAGGTTTTCCTAGAGATTTAGATCTCCCTCTAGATTTAGATCTCCCACTTGAGGACTTATTCTTGTTTCTATTTTGGGACCATCCTTGTACAGACAAGTGTTATATACATTTTTGGACACTTCAACCCCAATCACAAATGTCCATAAACTGAGGTCTCCTAAGTCCCTAAAATTGTTGCTTCACTGCCTAAAGGAACAAGGTCAGCTGATTACATCATCTCCCAGAAGTTCTCCACTGAAAACTACTCATAAATGGTCAAAACTGGACCATACTGAAAGCTCAATGCAGAGGGTGCGATGCATACTATTTTGTCCCTTTGTAGGGTGCGATGGTCGAGAATGGACAAATGGTAGGGACAAAAATGCGAGGTGGAAGATCATGGAATCTTCCAGAAGCTTCCCCTCTGACACTTTCCACTCCATTTTCAACCAGGGATGAGTAAGAGATCATCATTCTCCAAGTGGAAGCTGGAACTATCAGAGAGAAGACACTAATCAAGATCCCAAAAGATGACTCACCTCTCTATAATCATCTATATATGGATCCCTCGTCATAGAGATCCAGGGGCTGGAATTTTGTAACTTATAGAGAATTTCTGTTGGTATTCTGGTGTACATTCACAGTGTTGGGTGATTTAGGTTTGCTTGAGGTGAAGAAGGGCTTCTTAGTTGGAGGATGATGCTGGGTCAGAGCACATGGTTGTAATCTTCTTGCTAGTTTTCATCTGAATAAAGCTATTCTTGTTTCCTTCCATATTCTTGTGTAGTTGTTTATATATGCTTGTATATGGTTAATGCACATCTGATCCTGCATTATTTATGAACTTAGATCCTTGTTTCTTGCATAGTAGTATGTTGTTGTGATTCTACAGGTCCTTTTGAAGCTGAGTAGACAAAGAGCAAGCGGCAAAACTCTATCAAGAAGGAGAGGAAATCGAGCGCAAGACTCAGGTTGGCCCTCTTGGTTCTCTTCTCATTTATTTTCATAAAAGGAATCAATAGTAGACTTTGATTGTTTGTTTCTAAGATAGCCACCCATCTTAGTGGGAATAGCAGCATCCGTGTGGACACTATTCCCATATAACAAAATGGCGACTCCACTGGGGAGCGACTAGATTACTTGTTAGCCTATCTATCCCTTTTTATTTTATAAACATACAGACGGAGCCTGAAGTCAAGCCAGCTAGCCTTCGAACTACATTTGTCATACAAATGCAACGTAGATCAATGTTGCTTCAGTCAATCTCCGTGTTTTTTTTATGAATTAAACAATAGATTTGCAAGCAATCTAATTGCCCTGAGTGGTGGCTCTAGTAACCTCTTAGATCACCCCTGTGTTTTACATACACCGATCTTTACTTATTCAGCTTAAACACCTGAACCAAACTGCAAACTATGAGTGAAATCTCATTCAAAGTCTTGCACTGTAACCATCACACCCTGCCTTCAAGGCAACCTGTATGCATCACACTTCCCGAATGGAGTAGGTGTGCTACATACTGAGTTCACTATGTAATAGGTGCAATGGTTAGGGAGGATTGATTTTACCCTCCGACTGTGGATTTTTCTCACTGTTTTTAGTCTTATTCAAGAGTTTTTTGCTGTCTATAATCAGTGTACTTCTGTGAATACCCCCTTCTCTTGCATTATTTCACCTCCTTAGTGCAAGGAACTATAAACGTTTTTTATGTATTGTGCGTCGTTTTAGTTTTCTTTTGCAAAAAGTAGCATAGTCGAACGGTCGTCTCTAGATCTGAAAGTGTCGTAGCTGTCATTTTCAGTTTTAGAAAGCAATTCCATTGTTTGAGATAGTTGATTATACAGTTACTATTTCATAGGATTTGAATTACTAGTTTTAAAGTGTCGAAAGGCAATTTCCATTTCAAAATCACAAAGCATCTCTCTTGCTTTCACTTCATTTTGAAAAAGAATTTTGTTGAGTATAGTCGCTTTAAAAGTAATTCAGTTTTGCACATAGATTTCTTAACGTCATTCACACATTATGGAAGCTGAAAAAAAATACATGCATGTGCATTTGCATTTTGAATGCTTGGCTTGATTTAGGACTGTGCATATTAGCGTGTGCTCTGTGAATTAAAGATGCTTGACTTTCTTCCCTTTAGTAGCTAGGATTTTCATTGCTGAAAGAAGATAAAATGTCTGTTTATCATCTTAGATTGCATTTACAAATTATACATACATCCTGTGGTGAACCTGAAAGGCAAACTGTTAAGCAAGATCAACTTAAAATAAATCCAATGAATCTAACAATGCTTCGGAACTTAACGCACGACATCTAGAGGTCTAGGCTAGAGATGTATTCTAGCATCGTAAAGCCTGGTAACTGTTGCTTTCAGTGCTGGTTGGGTGATTCCTCTAGTCTGAGACGGCAAGTGCCAGTATGGACTTGTGCTCCCACGTACCGTCACGTATATATTGGGAGACCACAATAGGCTGCGTCCTTTATCCTTAGAAAGCCGTGTCTGCCACCCTATCCATCGTAATGCACCAAACACAACATTCAGGAAGACTGACTGCCGTACCGTAAAAAGTATTCTACAGTTTTACGATTGGTTTGGTAATCCTCTCTGCCTAGATCTCCAGAGAAGTCCATTTTGCTCCTTTTCAGACTCCTTAAAAGAAAAGGTCCTCTAAGCACTTGTCACTTCAAGCTCAATAAAAATTGAAGATGACTAGAGTCATCTTTTGTTTTTTCTCGACTCTTTAAAATTGAAAAAACAAGTTGTGTCCAAGCGTTTGAAAATTTATTTTAATCGAAATAACGTCACAAATTCCCCCGTTGATCTTCAGGTTGAGAAAATGGAGTCTACCAACCAAGGATTTCCCCGTGAAGGAAATCCTAGTCCCTTCCTATCTTGGGGAGATGTTCGTCCACCCCATATGGCCACTTTGTCACTTCCAGGATTGACAATTGGTTTTCTGGTATGGCTCTTCTCTACCTCTGTTGTTCAGAATCCCGTAATTCCTGAATAGTCTAATTAGCAACTAGACAACACTAGAGTTGTTTCCCAACATTCTACTTCATCTGATTCTCCCTCTCCTCCTCCCCTTAACTTGATAAAGCCGATAAAGCTAAAAGTCAAGTAACTGAGAAGAAGAAGAAGCAGAAATAGAAAAAGGAAAAGAAGAAAAAGGAACCAAAATCGAAAGGGAGCAACCAAATATCTTCTAGGAAAAATCCACACACCGCACAGTCGAAACCTAAATCTCCTTGTGTCATTTGCAATGGAGACCACTATCACTGAGATTGTCCCTGCAGCCCTCGGATCTTAAGGGACTGGTCTCCTCGTTTTCACAATCTGGTAGCATCAACATCTGGCGATCATGTTGAATGCTCACCATCAACCAGTGAAAGTGAAGCACATGGACAAAGAAGGAATACGAAACTTCCTTGTAAGTTGTGTGAAGGTGATCACGCCGTCCACCGTTTTCCCTTCCTTGAAGAGGCTAAAAGAGTTTTAGATAATCATCCGGTTTCACCATTACGACTTCCTCCTGGATATAAAAAACTCTTGCCCAGCCCTCCACCAGTTGAAAATCCGGCTAGCCCATCCTTGTGGTCAACTGAAGCACCTATCATTGAAAATGAACCCCCGAAATCCATACCAGATGAAAGTCAAAGGCTCGATACGGCAGTTGACCCGGTATTGCCTTTAGAGTGTTCATCTTTGAACGATACCGTCACTGAAGAGAAACAGAACGACACCGTTCAAATTCTTTTCATCAACACCGACTTCGATGAGCTTGGGGGCAGTCCTCTCATTCCTTTACCGCAGGAAGGAAGTTCATCGGAGTCCTACCCGGTCATCTATTCGGTCCCACCACCAAGCAACCTAGTTGTTTCCTTCGACTGGAATATACTAGGCAGACCCCATTTACCAGCTAGTGTACCATTCAAAATTATTGTACAAGCTTACAGAATGGTCATGGTTGGTACCATCATTGATGAAGGGGATTCTATGAGTATCCTTTCCTCAACTGCTTGGAAAGTGCTTGGTTCGCCATCGTTTTTGCCTGAAATGAGAAATCTAACAGGCTTTGACAAGGGAACCAGTCGACCTTTAGGGATCCTTCCAAATGTGCCCATTACTTTGAGAAGGAAAACCGTTCACATGAATTTTATGGTAGTTCAAGGACCTTTAGATTATAATCTACTCCTTGGACGCGACTATATTTATTGCATGGGAGCCATCGCCTCCTCACTCTTTAGAGTAATGTGTTTTCCGCATGAAGGCAGAATGGTCAAGCTTGTGGACCAAATGTCATTCCCTGGATCACAGATCGCAAATAGACAAATGCCATCCCTAAATGGTATTTTCACGCAAGAAATGTCTCATCGCTCTCCAGTCTGTCCACCTGATGAGTGCGAGTGATTCAGGAGGATGTGACTGAAACCCAGGGGGCATGCACCCTGGTCTGTTTCGACAGGAAAACCTTGGGTATAGGATTGATTTCTGTGAGGGATATATGACTAGCCTGGCGAAACCATCCTCACAGGAAAATGGGAACAAACTAGAATAAGATACCTTCGTTAAGGTTATGCTGAGTGACACCACTCCCCTTTGTCTATTTCGATAGACATCGCCGAGAAATTTTTTATCTGCTACGCGGATGAAACTTTCTTGGTAACCTGGAAATGTTTCGCTATACCTGGGGGCATGCAAACCTTTTTGCATGCAAGTGAAGAGCGGCTATTTATTTTTTAAATTTGTAGGACCTCTAACCCTTTAAACCTGTAAGGCTAGTCGTTTCCTAACTTGCATAAAGAAAGGATTCAGGGCAAATCTTCAAAAGGTGCAAGCTCCATAAAAAATGGCATCTTGAATGAGATGTTTCTTATCATATGACTGGTGAGAAATATTGTCTCAGAGTTCAAGCTCGTTAAAAAATAAACTCTCCACGAGCAGTTTTAGCGCATAGTTCAAGCTCGTTAAAAAATAAACATAAGTCATGAGCAAGTGTTTCTCCCTGCGTTTAAGCTCATTAAAAAATGAACAGGTAAATAACCATTGTGAATGCCTTATTACCAGCTTTTGAGCCTTGGTGGTGTTCTCACCATCACCTCCACTCTATTTTTAGCCGATCATTCACCCCCATATGATTGTTTACCCCTTCGAGGAACATCTGCAAAGAGTGATTCTGCTAGCCATCCTTGTAGCACTGCCGTGATTGGAAAATTCCAAATCTTACTTGGAATTAGCTACTACCCGAAACTATCACTCATTCCTCGAAAATGAGTCTTCTTTAAGCTCTTTTCACCTGACTCGTAAAATATGAAAATATTGCCGAGCGATTGGCTTCTCCAGCTAGTTAAAAGGCATCGGAAGTGCTATCCCTCCTGTAGATTTTAATCTTTTTGGACCTGAGGGATTATTACACAAAAAGATTGAGTGCTTGTCTTGTTCGGCTCATTAAAACTATCTAAAATTCATCCCTTTTGTATTATTTTACTCTTTTTATGACTTAAGGGATTATACAAAAAAAAATAATCTTCGGAGTCTTCTTTCTGTTTCTTTCAGACTCTCTAAAATTGGAATAAACCGAGTTATCTTTGTCGTTAAACTCGTTAAAACTAAATAGCGACAAACTCATCCAATAGGATGAGAACGAGTTTCACTGTCTCTAGGCTCGCTAAAATATAGCGACAGGTTCGCGCGAAGGGCAGATTATAGAACAAGCATATGTTATCCTCCTCAAGCTTGACAAAAATAAAGAGGTATTGGTCAGCAATGACTGGGGAAAATTGGGAAGAAAACAAGAAGAAACTTTATTGGTAGCAAGTCGCTATTGAACATGACACTTTCCTTCCGCATCCATGCTAGGTTGGGTTGTTCTGTTCACTGGTCTTCACCATTGGTCTGTCACGCCATCCATATTTGGGGTTAATGCTACCAATCCATCATCAATGTCACCGATATGTTCAAGAGAAGTCATTTAGACAATTCACATGTGTCTCACCCATTGCAATAATTCATGCTTCATTTCTTCATGACCGCCACTCTGAACCCTATATCGTCAGTTTGTTTTCACCTCCAAAATCATTTGCTTCATTCTGTGTCGTTGATGTGGGATTCATTAAGGCCCTCCTGTGACGGGTCTCTTATTGTCGACATCAGCTCATTATCCAAGAAGTTGACTTAGGAACAACCCTTTCAGTAGTTTGAAGCTTGCATGACTTAATGGCAAGTTTCTCACTTTCGGCGATAGGTTTACATCAATGGCCTTCGACCGAGAGATTTTGCATGGTGTTTGACGCCAAGTCCCTTTTTCACACCTTGTAAATTGTACTGTAGTACCTTGAGGGTCGTTGTCATTATTGGTGATTCCTCTCGTGCCTGTTAACAGCTTACATCATTGGCTGGTAATCAGGCGATGTCTTTCTATGTTTGACACATTTTTCACATGGATCAACTTGTACTCCGAGTGAAGATTGGACGAGTTTTGAAGACCCCGGATCTAGTTTCATCCATCTGGGCTGCGATATATTCAAGAATATAAAAACATCTAGTGTACATCATTATCTAACAGATGATCATCCAAATCAAAGGATGATGTGTCCATATCATCAGTCTATCACACAGACGATCGTCTGTCCTATGTACATGAAAAATGAGTTTATAAAGCTGAGCATGGGAATGCCCGCCTTAGCTAGATCATGAAAAAGTGTTGTCAAAATAATGTATTGTATTGTATCTTATTACAGGTCGCCTCCCAGCTCGAAAAAACTTCGGATCCTCATAGTAAAGCATTTCACCCGACATCAAAAAAGATTAACGACCTCATGCTTTAGGGGGCAACTGTTATAGAAATTTTTGGGCACTCAACCCAATCACAAATGTCATAACTAGGGCTTCCTTAAGTCCCTAAGGAACAAGTTCAGTTGATTACATCATCTCCCAGAAGTTCTCCACTAAAAACTGCTCATAAATGGTCAAAACTGGACCATATTGAAAGCTCAATGCAGAGGGTGCGATGCATATCACCTTCCCAATGTACAGGGTGCGATGCATACTGTTTTGTCCCTTTGTAGGGTGCGATGGTCGGGAATGGACAAATGGCAGGGACAAAAGTGCGAGGTGGAAGATCATGGAATCTTCCAGAAGCTTCCCCTCTAACACTTGCCACTCCATTTTCGACCAGGGATGAGTAAGAGATCATCATTCTCCAAGTGGAAGAAGGAACTATCAGAGAGAAGACACTAGTTAAGATCCCGAAAGATGACTCACCTCTTTGTAATAATCTATATATAGATCCCTCATCATAGAGATCCGGGGGCTGGAATTTTGTAACTTATAGAGAAGTGTTGTTGGTATTCTGGTGTACATTCACAATGTTGGGTGATTTAGCTTTGCTTGAGGTGAAGAAGGGCTTCTTAGCTGGAGGATGATGCTGGGTCAGAGCACATGGTTGTAATCCTTCTTGCTACTTTTCATCTGAATAAAGCTATTCTTGTTTCCTTCCATATTCTTGTGTACCTGTTTATATATGCTTGTATATGGTTAATGCACATCTGATCCTGCATTATTTATGAACTTAGATCCTTGTTTCTTGCATTGTAGTATGTTGTTGTGATTCTACAGGTCCTTTTGAAGCTGAGTAGACAAAGAACAAGCGGCAAAAATCTATCAAGAAGGAGAGGAAATCAAGCGCAAGACTCAGGTTGGCCCTCTTGGTTCTCTTCTCATTTATTTTCATAAAAGGAATCAATAGTAGACTTTGATTGTTTGTTTCTAAGATAGCGACCCATCTTAGTGGGAATAGAAGCATCCATGTGGACACTATTCCCGTATAACAACAAGGCATCACCATTCTATCCCTCCATTTTTTTCCATTTCATCTCCTTCGATAGCAAGGATGATACTATTTCATCAAACTACAAGGCAGTTGCATTGCTACCTATTGCAACAACAAGACTATCCCACAAATCTAGTAGAGAACACATCAAATTGATGTAAGTATCTTCATATGAAATTTTAATATCAACAGATAATAATTGTCTTACCACAGTATTAAATGCATTCAGATGCTCTGTCACCGAGTCTTCATCTTTCATCCTTAGGTTATACAAGTTTTTCTATAGGAACAGTTTATTCAGCAAAGACTTAAATTGGTGCAAAGTCCCTAACTTTTCCCACAAAGCCTTCATTGAAGATTCCCCTAATACATTCAACAATACTAAATCTGAGACACACAATCATATTGTGCTCTTTTCCTTCTGATCCAACTTCACCCAGCCTTCAACTAACATTGTTGTTGGTTTAGTACCTAGATCTACCACGATCCACTGATCAATATCCATTATCAGATCCTCCGTCTTCAGTTTCCATAACTCAAAACTTTTACCATTAAATTTCTTGATCTCTATCTTTCCATTGCTCGCCATCTTCTTTCACCACAAGAATCAATCTTGTAGATCTCCCACTGAATAGGGTCTACCAAAAGCTTGAGCAAAAAACCCCTGAGCAACAAAGGCATCCACTCGAAGCCAAAACAACTCTAATACCAAATGTAAGTTTTAATCCTATATATAAATTACCTGTATAAGAATTCAAAAAATATAAAATAAACAATGGCAAGGGCATAAAACATAAAAAATATATAAACAGAGATTTTCCCATATATCCCAAAACTGGCACTACCAAATTGATTTTTCATTATGTTCCTTTCAAGGTTACAATACATATATACATACATATATATATATATATACATATAATATATAATATATATATAATATATATATATATTATATATTATAATATTATATATATATATATATATATTATATATTATATATATTATATATATATATATATATATATATATATAATATATTATATATATACACATGTCAAAACATCGATAAACCCCAATCCATTAACCCTAGATTAGAACATAAGCATAGTTCCCTTGACCATATGTACAAAATACCATGGATAGAAAACCATCATGCCCAAATCCATGTGCGAAAGCCATGCACAAAACCGTAGGTAGGTCTACCCACCTAATATAGGGTTAAAAAAAAAATATTGGGGTGCTGACCTGGATATTATGTAGGTGGATTACCACTCCCATGATTACCCCTTAACATGAGGAGTATCTTCCCCCCCATGACCCCCTGGCAGTGCCTCACACAATTTACAGGGGTGTCTACCACCCCCCACGCGTGGGGTAATTGTGGAAAGAATATAACACAACCCAACAATGAGCAGTAGTAGGAACAAGAACTTGTTCTACAGGATGAACAGATAGTATAACAAATGGACATGGAGGTGGAGTAGCCGATACAGGATTAGGATATTGATCTCATGCCAAAAGAAACTGAGGTCACTCCACATGCTTCACCAGCTCAAACAACAAACCAAGTCCTGCGTGAACAATGGGATACCATTCTCCTTGAGGACCATTCGAGAATAGAGATGTACAACATAGCCTCTGATGAGTCACATCACAAAGTTGTACAAGCATGTAGAGTGCGCACACCAGATGAGCATGCATCACCTACACACTTAGAAGAATGGGTGATTATGTCAGATGCATGAAGACATTCAGTTGCCTTGGCCAATGCTACAAAGGCTTATGACGAAGCCACAAGCTCGAGTGTTAGGTTCTTCATAGCAAAAAATGAGCGCATGGTTAAGGATTTGTAGGAAGCTAAGCAGAGAGAGGAACAATCAATAGGATCCCCCAGAGAAAAGATGAATATGGCCATACTTGTTGAATTATCATCCTTGGAGACAGTCACGAGGATATTGCAAGACAGGTTCGTCACCGTGCACAAGATAAATGTCCACCTACATGGTCAATAGCAGTGCTACACCACGATAGCACGAACACTCGCAGACATACATGCCATAGTTGATCATGTACAAACATGGACAATGATGTACAAGGGAGCCTCGCTTCACTTGCACAAGATGATGAAGTTGTTGTCCTTTTAGATCTAGTGTAATTTCTATTCAAAGAGGAATTTACAATAACATCTAGTTGTGTAATTTAGCCTCTTATTCAAATTATAACTCCACATAGGATTCAAAATGAAATTGATATTCAATTAAATCTTAAATCGGATGACTGCAAAAGAATTAATTTATATGAAGAAGACATAATGAATAGACAAGATGAAATACAACTCACTGAGAGACATAACATATGAGGCAAATCCATAATCTTTTATTATCTCAAAAATGCTCCAGCTTAGTACAAATTGGCTTAGTAACTTGTTCAAGGGTTCAACCCTTAATAACCCAAAGGAGGAGTTATTTATACAAAATTTTACAAAAGATCTACAATATTTTTGGAATAGAATACCAAAATAGTACAAAATTACAAAAATAGAACAATATAATAGGAACCGAAAAATCATTGAAGAGGTGGCTCTATCCTTCTAGAATTTGTTGATGATCTGGCCTGAAAACATTGATGAGCTCTCCTGCTGTCACAATGAGGAATTACTAGATTGTTTCACACAAATGATCCGATCTTTATTCATTTGGGATTTATACATTTAGCATTTTCCTGAATGTTCCATCCACCTCTGTATATGTTTCTAAATTAGGCTTGGTGAGAAACAAGTGCTTGATTTCATGTAAGATGGTTAAATCATATTCCAAGGCTTCTAGAAAAGCCCTCCCTATTATCTGTCCTTTCACTCCTACAAATTTGGATCCATCTACTACAATAGCATATAACTCCTTGCAATAATCATCTAATCTAATCAACTTATCATTCAAACCTACTAATCCCGGTAATCCTTTCTGATTTAAAACATTAAATTTTTGAATGAAATCTCTTGATAGAAATCCCCAGGGTTTGGCACTTAGTTTCCAATTGATTGATCAAATTCTTTTTCTGTAATACCTTTTTGATCTCTAAGATGGTAGTTCTTCTGTCAGATATGTTTATTTCTTATAATTCCTCTTTGCTCTTTGAATTTAAAACCTTGATCATATCTGTGGCTTTTGCTGGCTTGGTCTTCAAGGTTGTCTTTTGTGACTCAATCACTGCTCTGCACCTAGTAATGATTTCCTGTTGCTCAAAAATAATTTTTATGGATGGCCATACATCAGTCATGGATTGTCTAATTTTTGTCCAAATACTCTCTTTGCATGAGCCAAAGTGTCTCCCATCAGTGATTCACTCTCCAACTTCTAGATTTTAAGATCTAATTTGTGAGTCTTCTACATTTCTTCCAGATACTTAGTATCATTTTGTACTTTCTCTAATTCCATATTTTGAAATTTCTGAAGTAGCTTTTGGTTTTCCTGCTTTTGAATCGACAGTTCTTGTGCTAATCTAGCTGGGTAACCTATTGTTGATGTAGAATTAATGGTTGTAGATGAGGAAATAGGCTCTGTAATTACAACTACTATTGGGACTTTTGTAATGGGCACCATGGAAAACTGTGCTATTTCCTTCTCCTTCAATAGCTCTTCAATCTATTCTTCCATCTTCTTCAACTGTATATTCTAATCAGTAATAATCTTGAGCATATCCTCCATTTGTTGTTCAGTTTCTGCCATAATGGTCATTGATAGAGTCTCTTCTATTAATGGATCAAGATGAATTTAGGTTTCTTTTGCTGGAAAATGAATCCTTTCAGATATCTTCAGTGGATGAATCTTCCTCTCTCATATTCTTCTATTGTTTACTCTGAGCAACTAGAGTCTGATCAGTGGGAGTAGACACAACTTGCTCATCTACTTCTTGAAGAGTCCCATCAACCCATGTTTCTTGATTCATAAATTTCTCAGTTTATGGCCTTGGAGTATGGTTATAAGGAGTCATCATGAAACTAACCCTTAAGGAAGAAATGATGCCAAAAGGATTATAGGACCAGGTGAAATTAGGCTGGAAATTCATCTTCTTCAATAATGCATCTGCCTCAACACTAGATGATCTGGTGTTGCAAATAAATGACTAAATTTGTACTTTGAGCTTGAACTAAGACTTTCTTTTACCTAACACAAAATGTAGCTCATCCATTTGAATCATCTGCCTGATATATTCTAGAGAAAATATTCTCAAAGGAACATATTTAGGTAGCTTGTATGGTGCAAGCTCACAACCATATACTCTTATCTTAGTGTAGTTCTGGTATAAATACCAGTCATCAATTTTGGTTTGTTCACTTAGGTGTATGATCCTTCTAATTTAATTCCCAATTCTGGGCTATGTCTGGCTGTTAAGGAATTGTACAACTGGATGTATAAATGCATTCATAAATTCTGCAAATGGTGAGGTGGTAGAAGTTGCGTTGACCATTTTTGTCAAGTGAATCACTGATTCATTCTCTCCTTGTTCACCCTGATTGCCAAGTTTCATTGGTAACAAATCACCCTATTGGAAAAGAAGCATGTGGACAATTATAGAGCTATAATTGAACACTCCCTGCATAGTGAAGTTCATGAATTGTTCATGCATATTATCACCCAAAAGTTGGTTGTAATTATACGTGAATGTTGGTTATTGGTATTTATTGAAAATAAGAAACCAAGGATTACTTCATCTATAGATTGGTCATTGGGGTATCCTAATAAATAGGAAATTAGGGAAATGCAATGTCTAGAGGCTTCAGGAAACATGGCAGGTGAATAAGGTGGATATATTTTGGGAAATTATGCATTCTCAAGAAAAATAATTTCAAATATTTGGGCTCTCTATGGGAAAGTTAGCTTATGGTATATATCCATGAGTGTTTCTGGTGAGAATTGAGTCAGGGAGTCAATTTGAGGAAATAAGAGCATTTCATTTATAATTTGAGCAAAAATGGTTATTAGAATGTCTCCCTTCTGAGCCATGACTGTCCTTTTCATAAGGTCATACTTGGCTTGACACCAGGTAATAAGATCAGGGAATTCATGTGTCTCTGGGAAACTATAAAAGGGTAGTAGGGACTCCCAAAACCTAATCGGATCTTGCTGGTCTATATAATTATGTTTAAGCCATAAGTGTAGTACATAGAAATAAAGCTAACACTTGGCCTCTACAACTTTGAATAGTAAATCAATAATCAGAATATGGTCAAGGTCAAGTTGGGTCGGGGTGACAGTACTTTCCTCTTTGGTTTACTTCTTCAATTTTGCTTTTGGGGCCATGGTGGAGGATAGGAAGAAATATGGTTATAATTGACAGTCTGAGAAAAAGACCAGAATTGTTGCAATCGCTGTATACCTGCAAACAATGGAGAATAATTAGAAGAAAGTGACAATGGGGCTAGTTTTGTTTTATTTATAAGATGCGAGAAGGAGTAATGATTTTGTTAATAACCATAGTGGCTTTAAATGAAAGGGAATGAGATTGCAATAGATGGATACAATGGCTATGCTAAATGGGGGGAATAAGCATGTAAATAAGTAACAGACAGGAGGAATAAGTAACAAATAGGTGAGGTGTCAGCTTGGGATTAGTGGAGGGATAACAAATTTGTAGCGAGGTGAAAGAGCCATTGGCAAAGAA